>CAVNYN010241104.1:0-12754 GCA_963692815.1 Nyctanthes arbor-tristis | reverse complement strand
CCCCCCCCCCCCCCCCCCCCCCCCCCCCCCCCCCCCCCCCCCCCCCCCCCCCCCCCCCCCCCCCCCGGTTTTTTTGGGGGGGGGGGGGACTTTATGGGGGCACTTTGTCGTTTTCCCACTAAGGTAAATATTCAAAATGCAGGATTTCTTTAACTAGTAAATTGCCTTCTTTGCTGAAGTAAATTTTTTATGCAAAAGATATTGTAGTCACCCGTGCAAATTGACTTTAGCCCCCTGCCTTTAAATGTCATCTAGGCAAAGTTGACTAGTAAGATTAGAGGGATTCCTCAATTTTGTGTAGTATGACGAGAATGCCTAGATGGTTCATTGTTCATGTAAAAAGGGAGATAGTGTCTTATCAACTTGCCTAGCACGTCAAAAATACCCATATGATTCAAATAAGTGGAAACATGATTGTTCTTGGCCATGCAATAGTGTGCAGAAAGTTATCAGCCGCTTGTAGATTAGTGGCACTGCCTAGACCATACTCACATGATGCACTGGAGGAACTATGACTGCAACCGTACGTGATGAGTTTCTCTTGCGTGAAATCATGCAAGATGTCTGTTCCCATTGGAGGCTTGGAGCTGTTTTTAGTTGCATCCCGCTTTTGCCTTGTCAACAAGTGGCTACTTTTATACGTCTGCATGTAATTATACATCATTTATAATTGGTCAAGGCAGTGATATTTGGTAAGTATCTATAACGAAAGAGGAAGGAAAAAAAAACCTGAAAGTTGTCTATCGTAGTCTTGCAGATGAAGAGCAGAATGCTCTACCGCTACAAATTGAACCAGTGCTCCTGCCTGAAGATGTTCTACGAGAACTTTCCTTATGTGGGGACAGTGTTGAGAATTTTAGCAGATGAAGTATATGAGGAACTCAATGTTCACTTCCAGATTGTTGGAAATTGGGTTAGGATGCGTAATCTTCAATGTCAAACAGAATCAGGTTTGTGGAAAGGAATTCTTGCTCCACACACGAAGTTTCGACCTTTGTCTGAGAAAGACAAATCTGTTACTGACCATTTAAGGTAAACCTGTCACTTGGGTTTCCGGCACAAAACACGAGAGACTTGCCCCTTTGTCCGCTTATTATAGCCTCTTTATTTCTATCCTGAAGCATTCTCTAATCACAATTTTTTATTTATATATTAGGGTCTGTATAGAGAGAGTATTGGAAAGGGGTCGGGCTCCTCTACCTCCACTCGTATTTCTGATATCTTGACTGGTAATTTGTTTGTAATTGTATTTCTGCCTTTACCTGTGCTGATAGAAGTTTTGCAATGCTGCTTTGCAAAACTACTTTTGAATATCCTGGTGAAAGCAATTTTACTGGTTTATTCGATGTTTTTTATCTTTACCATTTTCTCTAGTTTAGTGGTAGGTAAGAAGGGAGCTGATTTTTCTACATTAATGGATCTTCTCTTGTCTCCACTGGTAGGTTTTGCCTAATATCATAATGTTTATGTTATTGCTTCTAACCCAGAAGTAGAACCTCCTTTTCTAATTTGACTGAAAATCAACATTCACTTATCATAAGTCATGGTTTTCCCTCCATTGCAGTCTTCTGGTGCTTTTAAATGCATTGTTCGCTTGGTTGCTATATATCCTTCACGGACCAAAGACTTCTGATCGCCAGATGGGAATTATAGAATAAGAATGACTTTAGAGGATCCAACTGCAAGGATACATGCCTTGTTGTGTTCTGAAAATGCGGTAACACGTTTATGCTTATATTACTCCTTATAGCAAGTAGTTCAATTGAGGTCCTAAGTATTCAAGTATTTTTTGTTTAATTGCTTTCAGTTTCTGTAGGAAGAGTTTTTTGGTGGTTATCCTGATATCGACACGCTAACTACCAAGATGAACAGGTTGCTTGGTGTTCATGAATACCGTTATTCAAGGGATCCGCTATGGGTGCCATGTTGCATAGGATTTCATTCCTCAGATGAACATGATCTCATTGGTACTAGGCACTTCCACGTATGCAACACTAGGCTTGTCGAGATCGCATGATGTGCTTAGCATGATGTGCTTTTGGGACATTGTTCCTAGTTTGTACAGTGAAATGTAAATTCAGTCATCATTCTGCATCTCTTTTAGCTGTGGAATCAGTTTTTTGCTGTTTGTCATTTGGTGAGAGTGGGTCGGCTGATTAGGAAAAGGAATGTAAATGAATACTAACGCAGAATGTAATCTGCGTTCCTATTTAATTTTGACATGCCCTTCTGCAGTGCTTCGAATTTTACATTTCCTCTTGAAACGTTTTTTTACATTTCCTCTTGAAACGTCTTTTTGCGGCCTCCTCTTAAGAATGAAAAGACCACTTTGTTTGCATTGCCACAAGAAGCATACGTCGCAACTCAGAAAACCTTTGTTTAAGATCAAAGAAATGAGAGAGAGAGAGAGAGAGAGAGAGAGAGAGAGAACAAATTGATTGATGTCACTGACCTGAAAAACTCAAATAAATAGAAACATTTACGACAGACCAGACCATCCATTGAGAAAGTATATGTATTCTTCCTTCACCAGCAAGTGCAAGACAAAACAGAACGCAACTACATGAGTTCCACAAATGTCATATCCAATGGCCAATTCACGGCTGTGGACAAAGGTTGGGGATTAACGTACAGGTTCTAGATTGACCATATATACATGAATTAATCAGGTCACATACACCAATAAGAAACACAGTACATAAAAACTCCGACATTATTTATAGCCAATGGATTCATCACATGTGCTGATAGTCGGGGTTGAACGCAAGTGACTCCCGGTAAATCAGCTCCTTCATCTGTTCTTCGGTCAGGGCGTGCTGCTCAAAGTCAAAGCTAAAAGGTGTCATGCAGATAGGTTCATCGCTTATGTCATGAAGAGAGTTCAGATAGGGATGTGCCAGCGCATCTTCAACTGAAAGCAACAGCAATAGACAAAATAAATACAACAGATTCCTTCTCATATAATAAATGTTGGAACTACGTCACAAAGAAATAACCTGCTTCTTCATATATCATTTAGCGTACACAACTTGCTTCACCCGATGGAATATTCATGCATGCTTTGTGGTGACTGACAGTAGTAGAGCGGTTACAAGAACTCAGGGTAAAAGCTACACCATTTTTCTTTTTGTCCCATTTGAACTTTCTACAATTTCCAGACCTTGATCTCTAACTATTATTTATTTCTTCTCTCTTCAAAACTACCATAACAGGTTCAGAGAATGAAAAAACAAATTCAGTTAAGTGTGGCGGAAATTGAGTAGTTCTGGAATCAAGTGGTTAATAGGATTATAATGGAAAAAGAAGAATCACCAACCCCTACAGATATGAAAGTACAAGACAAAAGAACTGACTTCATTTTTTGCACTTGATAGATGCCAGGTCAGATTATACTTCGAATTTTAGTCATCAAATGAGAGGCTGTTAACTTCAGAGACTAATAGGGTCAGCAAAAATACCAAGGTCAGCAAAAATACCAAAGGCTCGTATGATTTTTAATTTATGAGAATTGATTTTGTGAAAAGTGATTTTTTGGGAGAATATGTGGTTGAAAAGTAAGGAAAGTTACGAATTTAAGTGCAACATGATTTTAATGGGTGAATGTGTGGTTGGAAGTAAGTTTGAATGAGAACTGATTTTGTGAAAATCAATTCCATATGGGGCCTAAGTTTGAAATTTCTTTATCAGCTTCAGTGACAACTAGTGAAATTAGCTCTATAATGTACTGCTGGAAAAACCAAGTCAAATCAATGCATGTCTGGTATGCATTACTGGACAAGATATATATCAGACATATTCTTGTAGGAATTGTAATTGGTTTATGACACTATCCTATTCTTGTCATGCATAATTCATCCATCTCCCAAACTGTCCCTACCATTGATTGACATATTTTTACCAGTACAATTATGCCATAGATGTGAAAGGGATAAAATGGTCCTCAAACAAATTTAAGTGCTGTGCATAACTGAGGTTCAGTTGGAGGGTCAGGGGTCTTCTAGTGCCAGTATTTTGATCAGATCTGAGTACTCCAACAGAGACATTTTTGGCTTGTTCTCTATCAACAAATCAAACTCATAACAACCACACATTCCCCATAAACAATAATTTTCCACATTTCTCTATTACCTCTCTTTACTTTTTCACCACACATTTCAAACAATAATCTCCCCTCCAACCAAAAAACTAAAGAAGTAGCTATAAAGAATGAACCCTTGCTAGAATTTTCAATCTCATTTTCTTCACAGAGACAATTATAGCTGCTTCTACTTGAAGCCTAACAATTGGGGGGAAAATCCAGATACCACCGACCCCACTAACTGCAGCCATCTTACAAGGAAGATTTTACTCCTTTCAATTCCCCCCCCCCCCCCCGGTACTGCCTGAGTTCCAGCAAATCCTCACCTTGGCCTTCCTCTCCTCTCCTACTTTTCAAAGAGAAATTTGGGACATGGCCCATTGGAGAACCAATGCCTTAAAAGAAATGGACATGGTCAGAAGAGATTTCCTTGTTCTTTTTTGGTGAAAACCGGACCCTAAATTTGACCCCAAAATGTGAGCTTTTAGTTTTAGCCAAATCATACTAGTGCTTAATGTCAGCCTAGCACAGTCCAATCCTCCCAACAAAGTTGTGACAGTGCTTAGTGCTTACACTTTTGAAGCTCAAATAAGCGCTTATCCTAAACAGAATACTTTCCATTAGCCAAATAATATTATGTATAAGTGAAAAAAAAAAAGAGTTGGTCACCTGTGAATTAAGCAATAATCACGCAAACTCATACGACATAAAAAGACAAGGAATATGATTTTGGAGCTTAATATCTAACATTATGGAAATTCTCACCTGTAATTCTTTGTCTAGGATCAAACGTCAACATTTTCTCAATGAGGTCAATCGCAAGAGGCTGGACATTTGGAAACTTTTCCTTAAATGATTGTCGGCGATAAGGAGGAAGTTGCTGGATGTATCTTTTTGCATTTTCGTTGAGAAATCCCAACTCAGCCTCTGATGGGGTGCCAATCAGCTGAAAGGCCAAGAAGTTTATTATTCATATGTAAACATAGCACCAAAACTAATATTTTTAGCATGTATCCATGCATCAAGGGTTTCTACTAAATTGTTCTACAAAATGCTTTCTACCAACTTAATTTATGCATTGAATTACTGTCAGTGAATGCCAAGATATATTTAAGCACAAAAATGAGTAATGTCTAGTGCAAACTACAAAAATAAGGATTCTTGTGCAAACACACATTTGATTAGTTGATAGAAAATTAGAATTGTGGATTGTTGATTTCCAGCAGAGACTCTATAAGAAGATGAGAAAGAATGTCGCCTAATTTACATTTAACAGGGTCTCCACAGAACACCCATGCATTCATCCTTCGACAAGGTATAATATCTGTCCAACATACCTCCATTAGTAGACGCAACTGATGCACGTGATCTCTACCAGGAAATAATGGCTTCCGATCCATCAGTTCCATGAATATACATCCCACTGACCAAACATCAATAGCTGTAGTATAGTCAGATGAATTTAACAATAGTTCTGGTGCCCGGTACCACCTTGTAACAACATATTCCGTCATAAAATCAGTTTCAGATGTGACACGTGCTAATCCAAAATCACATATCTTTAGGTCACAATTCGCGTTTAGAAGGAGATTGCTTGGCTTCAAATCCCTATGCAGAACATTTGCTGAATGTATGTACTTTAGGCCACGGAGTATTTGATACAAGAAATACTGCAATTGAAACATGGAAAAGTTAATTTTCCAGAATGAAATTGTGAAACTGACATGGACATATCTACTCTCAGTAGAGCATTAGTACAATAACAATAAAATGAAGTCTTGCAAGACTAACAACATGAGCACAAAACGACAAAATCTACGCGAAGAACCATAATTACTGTTTCCACAACGTGAGATAAACAATACGTATACAAGCTTGAATACAAAATCCCAAAAATTTGGAAACAGCTTCAACATGTTCAAAACCAAAAACCCAGAGTTGAACCCCAAGGCCCACATGTTACACATATTTGCGCATATTTAAGGAGATTTCGACACCATCCAGTCTCGGGCTTTTTCTCTCTTTCTTTTATCCCTCAGTCTCATGATTCACATGCCAACATATAGAAGTATAACATTTGGTATTTTACATTAGTTTCTAAAAGTCTCAAGATTACTATAGTACAAGAAATGCATATCTTGCACGCCATGAATGCTTAGTTGTTTGTCTACTGGTAGTTTGCTCTTCTAATTTTTTCCAAAACTAAGTATTGGTAGCTGTGATATGTAACTTTCAGGCTGGAAGCTCGCAAATGCTAAATTTCATCCAAGGCCCATGTAATCTCCTCCTTTGAGAAGAAAACAATTGTGAATATGGACTCCTTGTCCCCACCTCTTTAAATGTTAATCTTGCCAAAATTGTTAGCTATCAAATTTTGCCTCTAGATTACGTCCCTAAACGACAGCATGTATCCACCTAAACAAGCAAAAAATCTCAGTCATGTCCTCAATCTTAAGATTCCCATTATTCTTTTGACAAGGGTAAAGATATATATATATATATCTATATATATATGGGGCTTTTCTCAATATTAAATCTCATTGGCATTGTCAAATAAACTCACTGAGTAGCCATTTAGTAATTGATGTACGCAATCTTTCCTATGTTATGTAGACTATGTAGTCACTAAACCCAAATGGATTTCCTTATCATTAAGCTCTCTCCCTCAATTGCACCTTGATAGAGGCCAAGTCTATTACAGCATCCAGCCAAATTTGCTTGATGCTACAAATGAAAACTTTATGAGCATATGAAGCCCCACATTTTGATGGGAACCGACATCTTGGTTTCTGCCGGGTGAGGGAAGGAAAACTAAGAACTTAATAATAAATTATTTCATTCAAAACAAAAAATAGAGATGACCAATAAAAATCCCACATATATTTTTCCAGAAAGCAGAAATCTGATATCTAAATTCCCGCCCCCCCCCAAAAAAAAAGTGGTATCTAGATTCTCAAAATACTCCCTCTGTCCCACAAAGATAGGATGGTAGGTACTTTCACACGGATTAAGGATTGGTAGGTAACGTAGTTGGAACATTTAATTTTACCTTATTTTTCCACATATACCCTTAATCTCATTAATTGTTTGAAATACTTTCAATGCATAGGTAGTTGAATAACAATAATTAATTAGGGGCATATATGGAACTAAAACATTAAATACATGTTCAATATGGTAAGTGACTATCTTTTTGTGACATACAAAATGGAACAGTGGACTATCTTTTTTGGGACAGAGGGAGTAATATATAGCACACCTGGCAATGCTCCTCTGATAGTGCTTGATTGGATCGAATGATCTGATGGAGATCCGTGTCCATAAGTTCATATGCAATATAAACATCATTAAATGACTCCCTCTGAGGTGGAGGTATTATATCCCTGATAGCGACAACCTGAAACAAATAGAAGTGGCATCATCAATGATAAACATATACCGAAAAACTGCTAGTGTATATTTTTCTTCTTTACAGCGACAGAAAAGTGAATTAAAAGAGAGTGTCACGTCTGATAAATGATGAATCAATGTTCACACTGAATCAGTAAATCAATAGGAAGAAAATTCGCATGGAGAGTTAATTTTGGTGGTTCTACGACATGGAAAATCCGCCATCGGTGAAAAAATTACGAGAGTTCATTTACACCCCACACCAACCCCTAAAGCTAACCTCGTATTGATGAATTGAAGCAATAAATGTATCAAGCCTGTTAAGAAATCATGGTTAAAACACTAATTTATCAACCACAAGAAAAATGATATTAATTATCCCTCTAACAGATACCTTATTAGGCAGGCCAAAAAGGTCCTGCTCGTCATCGAGGGTGTCTAATGACGCAAAGTGCATACGTATTCATTGCAATGTTATATAAAGATAAAGAGGCTTAGACGTAAGCAGCAGTAAATGTTGTCATTAACAAGCTAGCCATACCATGATAAACATGCTGAAGCATTAAAATCTCTCGCTGATCAAAACTGCGTGGAAAATTTATTTTTGATTCCAACCAAGCAACTCTACTTTTCCAAACAACAAGTGGTCTCAACTGTCACTAAATCACACTATATTTAATTATGCCAGCTGTAAAAAACAAAATTTATTTTAATCTTCCATAAATATATTAAATTAAATGTATTTACTCAGTGGAGACTTGATCTTTTATCATAAGCATACTTCAAAATGGAGCTCCATTTTAACAAGTAAATTTGTATACATTCCGAGAAGGAAAAGGAAATAATTTTGTTAGAAATGGAATTTCATGCTGAACATACAAAATATCCTTCCAAAAGCGAGGAAACGAACTTCCTACCAGATTTTATGTTATCTTAGAATTAATGGACAAGCAGGAATCAAGTTTTGATTGAGATACTTCTAAAATTTTTCCTTGAAGGTCCTACCTTGTAAAATACTTCAAGGCCTTTTAAGAAAACCAACGTGCAAAACTAATCGACAAGTAGGGGAATCCAGGCGGGAAGGATATTCCAATGGATCTGTTAGAAAAGATATCAGGCCCGGAGAAAATATCCCAGATCATTGAAACTGCTTTAGCTTGAGTAGTTTGCAGTTACAGCTATTCAACACCGCAGTGAGGCCACTCATGGAAAGCATTCAAAAAAATACTTTTGGTTCCAAAACGAAACATGCGCTTTCCATTTATATGAAATTGTTATTACTAATGAAAATGTTCACTAGGTAATAGAAGATGTATGGGTGAACAAGACATCCTCCTGGAGAAAATATGGGCGCACTACAGAGAACATGCATGGAATCTATCCACAATGACAGAGGAAATATTTTCACATGTAATTAGACTGCAAAAATATACAAACAATCATCTATGTAAACACAAAACATGGACACTTTTGAGGATGAATCTCATCTTGAGCACATAAAAGGTTGAAATTTCTTTCTACCCGTTTAAAAACATCTCCAACAAACTGAGTAATGAATCAACGAAATATAAAAACCGGATCTTGCTTTTTCCATGAGAAGATCTTTCCCAGAAAATGACTTTCATGGCTACCTTTTCCACCCAGTACAGCTACTCACTATATATATTTATTAAAATGGACATAAACGTATGTAATATAAACAGAATTATCTGTAAAGACAAAAATGACTCACTGACGTTTTCATGATCCATGTGGCGAAGAAGCTTGATCTCCCGCAGGGTCCTCTTGGCGTCAATTTTATTGTCAAAAGCGTTTGCTATCTTCTTTATAGCCACATACTCATTCGTCTCTGAATTTAAAGCCGAGCTGGAAACGAAAATAAACAAAGAACAAAAGAAAAATAAACCATTTCAGTCGTTCTAAGAATGATTAAGAGGGGATTTTGAAAGTACGGAATACGCGGTAATAGAATAAAAAGTTTATAGTACCAGACGATGCCGTAGGCGCCTTTTCCGATTGGCATGATTGGGGGTTTGTATTTGGAAGTGACCTCAAAAACGTTACCAAAAATGTTATACTGGATAAATCGGCCGCCGTGGCTCAGTGTTGCCGGTATGTGGTCGGTAGGCTGGTGAGGCTGCTGTCCCGGCGCTGGTGGCACCGCCTCCGACATCACGGTGTCAGCCGGCTGAGCTCCGCCCTCCATGTCTGGTATTTTATGTCTGTTACGATACGATAAAAATATAAAAATGGGAAAAGTTGAGAGCGAACGTCTTCTCTCTCTACACTATTTATACGTCTGCCAAGTGCTAATCCACCCCCACCTCCCTCACTTTCTCTCTCTGTATGTATTTGTGCATCTATTTACCCATCTGGACTCATATTTTTTTCCTTATTTTCTAGTTTTTCGTCGTTGTTGAAGAGTCACCCATTCACCCTCATCCCGTCATACGTTACTTCAAAATTCCCTCCCTCCTTTCAAAATTATTATTATTATTAGAATAATTCTAGTTGCACAAGAAAGTAGACAAAAAAAGTGACAATATTGACATGTGTCTCATGTAATTAGTATTGACGTAAAAGTGATATAATGCATTAAAAAATATGATTGTGCTATGTGTCAGTTTTATTAAATTTTTATATATGTCTTTGTTCAAATAGCGCAACAATTACTATTATTGTAGTAGCTGTTGTTATTATTATTGTTGTTGCTGCAAAAGATCTCTACATTTAGATATTATTGTATAAATAATCCTCACCTTTAATTTTGTAGCACCAACCTGCATTGCACAATCCATCCTCATAACTATATGACTTTAATTTTCTCCATCTTCAAAATGGCATTTTTATCCATCCACATTTAAAAAATTAAAAAAAATTCAAACAAGGTTCAAAAAATAGTTAGCATTAATGAAAAAATAGTTATGTTTATTATTTTCAATGCAAATTATTTGTTAGCTCTCAACAATACTATTATTTTGGGATTCATTTGTATTTTTCAAAATTTTGAAGTGGACAAAAACGTCCTTTTGAAAATGAAGAAAATTAAAGACAAATTAAAATAAATATGAATTGTGCAGAAGAACTATGAAGGTAAGGATGAAATTACCATAAAATCAAAAGTAGGGACTATTTTTCAATAATATTCAAAGGCTAACTTTTACCTAATTTCCCTTACTATTATTATATATTATATTATTATTATTGTTGTTATTATTATTATTAGACGAAATGAGTCTCAGCGCAGAAGTTATTGTATTATTATACTAACAACAATTATAACTTACGTTACATGTCAAGACTCGTGTGGTTTATGGTATCCAATTAATTTTTTACATTGTTTATCGATGTCCAATTCCCCTTTCCTTGAATCCCTAGTAATATTAGAAAAAAAAAATTACCATAAGCGTCGAAATCTGGTTGTAATATCAAAATAAAAAAAGATGATACGTAAAGGTTTCAATAGAAGAAGACCATTTATAAATACAAAAATTTTTTTCTTGAAAAAGAATAATACTTCTCCGTTGTAGGGTCGCTTATCGAGTTATATTTGGTGGAGTATATGTTGCCTTCTTACCATGTAATATCAATTCAAGTGAAAAACAAATCAAAACACTTGGTGGGGATATCTAGGTCATATTTTATCACGTGATAAATCTAGTCACTTTATGGTAAGTGGCTGGACAAGTCAACTGAAAAAGGGAGTGTGGCATAGCTAAAGGAAAAAAACATTCGTCATATTAAATGAGGATGATGTTGATGATGATGATGATGATGATGATGATGATAAGAGTAACAATAGTAGTAATAATATAGCACTACTTGTGCACAATTGTCAAAAAATTTTATATGAGAATCCTGAGATACATATATTAATTGATAAATCACCTCAAAGGTAGAACCATGATTTATGAAGTTTGATGATGGTGAAGGTATTGTAGAGCATTATTATTTTGTATGCACTGAGGCAAAGTACGACTTTTTGCTAATTTTTGGGCAATAGATATATTACTTTGCCGTACTCAACAATTCAAAATGCATTAAAATGTAGGATCGCGTGACACATACATTGCTTAGTCTTGTTGGGTGGGCCCAATAAGTGTGTATTAGATTACAACTAGGTCCAATTATTCAAGACAACTGGTCCAGATATTAAGCCCAATTATTTAGATGGTAACATTCGAGGCCTTGTTCTGTCACCTAATGTTTATTTATGGGCCTGGCTCAATCTTGTCGTATAGGTCTGATTAGAAGAATTTTGGGTTGGCTAGGCCCGCCTTACTGTATACCTGTGAATTTTTACATATACATTAATGGATGGATAATGCTAAAATCCACCTCATCCCTTATTCACCTTATATATCTACCATATCGAATCGTTTATTATCACGATATATAAGCAGTGTGGGTGGATATCATGTGAATATAAGATGTCATGAATTTGAAGCATTGTCCTATATTAATTAATTTTTAAAAAATGCTAATTTATTTTATTTAATTAATTAAATCGCAGCCCCTCATTGTTGTATTTTCCCTCCTCATGCTACAATTAGAGCTGAGCATCGGGTCGACCCAAACCTAACCCGACACAACAAGAAATTGGGTTCGGCTTGGTTCCTAAACCCGCACAAACACTACTTGAGCAATAGAAATCACAGGGGAAAAAAGGGGAAAATGAAGTCGGGGGTAGCGGCATCGCGCAGTTGGGGGCCTAGGGTAGCGGCATTGCATGGTTGGGGCCTAGGGCAACGGCATCGCGTGGTTGGCCAGACCGGAGGAAGACGGCAGCAACAGCAACAGTAACAGCGCGGCGGGGCGGCAAGATCGCGCGGCTAGGGGGTTTGGGGCAGCGGCATCGATGGTGGCGGATCGAGTAGGACGACTGGCAAATGGATGGCGGATCTAGGGTTTATAAGAGTCTTGAATCTTGAGTGTGCTGAGTGTCTTTTAGCGTTCATGAGAGTTTGAGTGTGTTATGTGTGTGTCTTGTATTAAAGAATGAAATGGTGTGAATTGTCAAACACTCAAAATGAATGCAATTTTAAGCAAACATGAGTTGAAGGGAAAAAAATAAAAAATCGAGTTACTCGGGTCTAACCCGACTCACATTTGACCGAGGCGGGTTGATTGGATTTCATCGAGTCAACCCGTCACTCAACTCGACTTGAGTCGGGTTTTACACTTTACACCCGCCACCTGACCCGTTGACCCCCTTGACCCAACTCATGGTGGGTCAGGTTGTCGGGTTTGTGGATTAAATACCGAGCCATAGCTACAATTGGTATA
>CAVNYN010241084.1:0-11965 GCA_963692815.1 Nyctanthes arbor-tristis | reverse complement strand
TAAGCGAATAAAATCATCATCAAGCTCGTTGAAAAATCAATTCACACGCAGTGGCGGAGACCAAAATTTTTATTTTGGGCGTTGGGGGGATTAAATAATAAAAAACGATGTTCATTTTAATTAAAATATTTCAAACGATTCCGATTTCAAACTAAATACTGCCTTTACATTGAACAACATTATTTTCAAAATAAATCTCTCCAACATAGTAAACAAAATCAATTACATAAATAAGCCGTAGTATTTTGACAACCCCTAGAAAAATGTGTGTATATTGTATAATATTTTAAAATTGGACGCTCTTCCGATCTCTTGTTTTATATGGGAGTTGACTTAACTAGTAGGCCTTTGAAGTAAGAACTAAATTTTATTTTTCTAGTTCAATTCAAAATCAGTAAATTATATTTTCAAAAAGGAAAGAAAAAACAAAGGACAAGAGAAAAAGAAAAAAAAAGGGAAATTTCCAAACTTTGGGAGGGCAACTGCCCCCTTGCCATAATGTGGCTCCGCCATTGTTCACATGTCTAAATTTCTCTTTCTCTGTCTCTCTGGAGGTCAATCAATTTTTGAAACACTTATTGAAAGTAAAAATAAATTTAATTACATACATGTGTCACAGAAAAAGTTCACAATTCAAGTTTTACTGCCATGTCTATATATTTCAAAGGAGAAATAGAATCTCCCCCTATTTTTATTTATTCTGTTCTAGTTGTAGGAGAGTAGGATTATCTTGATATATGATTAAAAAACTTTACCAATCACAATTCAATTTTTGTTCTTCTATCTCTAAGTTTTGTTATCCTATGAATGAATGAAGTTAAATAAAAGAATAATGTTTTTTATTTATTTACCGCTTTCATATGTTTTTTGAAAAAAAAAAAGGCCCCATGTAGCCTCTCTTACTCCAAACTAGTTAAAACGCACGGGTGGAAAAACTTACTAAAATATATTATTAAATAGTTAAATATAAATTTATAATATTTATATTTCTGTAGAAAATATAAAAACACATGTATATATTAATTGAATCAATAAGCTCAATGGACTTAGTAATCGTAAAGTTCAAAATTGTTTAAAAGACAATATATATTCTTACATATAATTCTTCATACATATATATAATAATAGAAAAATTACATGTTACCCACCTCATTTTAAAAAATCCTAATAAAACTAACAAATTCTAAAAAAAAATGTAAAATGAATTAAAAAATTCAAATAACATTAAATTCACCAATACAGACGATAGAGATGGTGAATTAAGAAATTATGATGGATTAGAGTTTGTTTTGGAATTGATATTTCAAATTTGATATTTTAATTTATTAGTTAAAAAGATTAACAAACAAAACAAATAAGTAAAATTGTTAAGGTTTAGTTGTTAAACCCAATGACTATCTGGTTCAAGTCTTTTCTGAGTTCTTTCATAAAAAATTTTGTTAAATGGAAAAAGAACAGTTATTAGAAAATTTACCAAATAAAAAAGGTAGGGAAATCGCGGTACATAAGGTATCGAGATGTAAGTAGATTAATTAATTATTAATTATTAATGTATAGATTTTGAGTCAAGCCCAACCCAAATTGTGAATTATGGGCCTGGACCAGAATAAAATCCTGGTCCGGGCTGACCGGAATCCACGGCCCGCAGAATATCTTTTCTTTCAAGAAATTATAATTATAAATTATATAACTATTATTATGGTCCATGGAACCTCGGTACCGAATTTCTTCAAATTTTCTGCTAAAACCCTAAACCCTATTCAATTTTGATCTGGACAATGATGTCAGCAGATGACGATAATGGATAGCCAACAACAGGGAACTGTACGCCCTGCTTCATATATCGCCTGAAGCAACTGATGAAGAAATCAGAAAGGCATATCGTCAGTGGGCCCAAATTTATCACCCTGACAAATACCAATCTCCTCAAGTACCATTCTGTTACTAATGTTTCCACTATAGTTGCATTTATGCAGTTTTAAATTTTTTTAGAGGCTTCATGTCATGTTTTACCACCTATTGGGAACTGGGTTTCAGTTATTAGGTGCTCTTTGTGTGTGCATAGTTTTGTTTTCTAAATGTTGAGTTTATTGCTAGACGATACTTTAATTGTTCATTTGTAGTGTATATAGGAGCTCTGATGCTTAAGTCCATTTCTGCTAGAGTAAACATGAATTAAGTTCATTGTTTGGATTATTTTTCATAATGTGGAACAGTTTGGAGTAACTTTTGGTTTCTTGTTTATTCCTTCCTTGGTAAATAAGAAAAACGAACTAATGCAAGTGGAGAACCATAGGAATCTGATAGTGATGAAGAAGGAGATAGAAGAATTAAATATGTTTAAGGTGATGTTAGTAGTGGTTATGCATATGATATATAGGTTGTTTCTTTTTGCATTAGTACATTAAAATTTTGTTTGTGATTATTAATTTGAGAACTTATTACTATATCTTAATTTTTATTTACTTCTGGTTTGTTGGCAAGTTAAACTTTATATTTCTTCACGGATTTTAATGATGTTTTCTGATTTATGACAAACATAGTTTGTCAATTTGAATTATTTTGAATTATTTTACTACTTATGCCTTCCCATACAGTCGTAAACATGCCTGGATGCTCAAACTAAAATCAAAATATATGTTGACTTAAAGTTAGCTTGTTTACTGGAACTCACATGTCTTGCTTAAATAATTTCCCTGCATGTCATCAGTAACTTCTTCTGAAGTTGGACAAAAAATGCAATTATTTACAATTCATCAACGTTAACCGTGTGCGAACATACATGCTTAAACAAACTTTATGCTTTTTACACCACACTCTCTCCAAAATACAGAAACACTTCACAGAAAACAAAATCTCAACAGAGATAATGGAAATGAAATACATGGGAGGAATTGAAAATTGACATTGAATGAAAAGGCATTCTGAGCTATAATTAGAGGAAACTAGGTGAAACTCTGAATTATGTGATACTCGATCTATTAAAAAATTCAACTCATAGGGAGAATTAGACAGTGTTATCAGAAAGTTCCATGTATGTGTTGTGAGTTCCTTAATTTCAAGTTAAGCTGTGTAGATGAAACAGTGACTTCTCACGAAATAGAAAATACACTAAATGCATTTCAAGAATAATTTTATCATTTCCATCGTGTTGTGCATCAAATAATAGATATATTGGAAAACAATAGGAGCTTTTTCAGTCAATAATGATAACTATTGGACTTTGGCCTTCTCTGTTAAGCATTGATGTCGAACTTTTGGTTTGCTAGTTGTACATTTAACCCAAATTTTTGAGGACATATAAAGAAAGTGCTTCCATGATACGTCAGCTGCTCAAGATGATTAAAAAGTCTAATGAAATTTCTGAAGCCGTTTTCAGGTTTAGTTTTCTAAATGATTTCTATTTTAAAACTAGAAAGTCTCTTGTGTAATACAAATATTGAAGTAATAAAATTGTTATCTTTACAAATAATCAACACACTAAAAAAGTGTATGATATAAATATAATATCGAACTTTAATATTTATAAAATTTGAAATTACAAAAAATTATTTCAAAGTTTAAAAACTTCTAAGAAAAATTATAGTTGTCAATAAATTTGATTGACCTCCTGTTCCGCAACCTTGCAAAAATTTAGTCAGGGTTTAGTGACCCCGTTTATGTTTTTCATATATATTTTTTTAATACTTCTTCACATTTTATTTATTTTAAAAATATTTTAATTTAAACTGGGTATGGATGGGGAGGTCCCATTGGTTTTAAGCTAATTCAATTTCTTTTTGCTATATTTATAATTTAAATTGAAATTAATATTTGAGATCAAATTGGATTCAATTAGAAATTATAGATACTACTTTTAGGACTTAAATGAAATAATTTAAAGAGAATGGGATATTGGGAAAAGTAAAAAGTACAAAATATAACCTTTACCTTTATTCTTTGAGATGATTTTACATACAATACATTTCAGTTTGCTATTACTTGTTAGCTTGTATTAAAGTTTAACATAACATCTTTGATTTAATACCGTAACGCACCTTTTTAGCTGCATATCATAACGAATTGATTCAATATAAGGATTCATCTTGCATCTTAGATTGACTGCACAGTGAACGACATCGAGAAAAGCGTCACACCCCTTCTAAGGCTTTTAAGATTTTAAACATGATTGTGTTGCTCGAGTTACTGGGTTCTTACTAGTTTTAAATAAGCAATATGTCGGAAGTAAACCAAGAGGGAGTTTCGGAAGTGATTAAAACCTATTTACATCATATTTAGATAAAAATGTGGGGTTAAAAAGTAAGTGTGATCCATTCTATCTATAAAATGATCACTTCTCAAACAGTCACCATGTCTTTCCTTCCAAAATACATGAATATCATGTATGGCTTTAGCATATTTTCAGCTGAAAATGGGTGTTTATATGGCTAAAGAAGAATTTTTAGAGTTCTAGGGAATATATGAATAGCTTTAGCATCTTTTGAGTTGGAAAAGGTTTTTATATGGCTAAATGAAAATGATTGGAATTCTAGTTCTAGTGCATAACGGAATTAGTCTGTCGGATTTCTTCCTATTTTACATTAGCTTTTTTTTATCCAACTTACTACTACCTTATAAGGGACAATTGAGTCTTTTCTGATTCTGTTCTTCTGTGTTGTTCTAGAAGTAGTTGACTGATTACTGATCAGCTATCTGTATAGTTCTCGCTACCAATGATTCTTAAAGAATGCATTTCTCACCAACCCAGGGAGCTCAATATATATGCATTATCGCAGTCCCGTAAAGATTCTTTAGCATCTGCGACTGCTAGTTCATCATAAATCAATTAACTTTATTGATTTAAATCAACATGCCTTGCTAGTCAAGATTCGCCATCTGTTCAAATCGTTGGAGTCTATTAAATTGGCACCTAATTTTATGATTTTTCAGCATTTTGTTCAATTGAACTTGGCTCTTTTCTTGTTCACATATGAGGTGGTTTTCTTTTTTACTTACCTGTGTTGGCATGTTGAGGTCGGTGGATTGTTAATCAATGACATTTGAATGCAGGAGTTACTGTCTTTATAACTTTCATATTTTGATCATTGGTATCATTTATTTTCCTTGTTTTGTCAGTGTATCTTTTTATGGTAATCGGGGTCGGGCCAAAGAAGTTGGAGGCATTCTTGCCTCTACCTTTTTTTTTTTTTTTTTAAATTTTATTTAAACTTACTGAGATTGCGTTCATCACATTTCAGATGAAGGAAACAGCTACAGAGAACTTCCAACGAATATGTGAAGCATATGAAATTTTATTTGATGAGAATAAAAGGCAGATATATGACATATATGGCATGGAAGGATTAAGATCTGGTTTGGAGCTTGGTCCCAGACTGAATAAAGTTGAAGAGATAAAGGAAGAACTCGAGAGATTGAAACGACAAAAGGAGCTAGAAAAGGTCTTAGCCCACGTCCAATCTTCTGGTTCGATTCTGGCAAATTTATCTTTGCCACAATTTTTAGAGGGTGATGGCATTATGAGAGGGTACAAATATATCATTATATCTTGTTCGTTCCTTTTATTCCCCTAGTTGGAATAAGGTGATATATGGTGTTGTTGGTATCAACTCTGGTCAAAGTCTGTTTTGGCTTAAGTGAATATTTTGCATTAAAGACACTGGTGATTTATAAAGTCTAGCTATGTTTTCTCATCATTTGAATTTAAAAAATCTTCTCTTTTCCATGAACCAAATCAACATCTAAATTGGGCACCTTAAATTCTACTTTCTTCTTATTATCTTTCAGACACTCGGCCTAATTTAATTGTCATTGTTTGCTTTTGCGGCCAACTAAAATATTATGGACCTGATTAAGTGTCATCTTATTATTTATGACAAGTTATCACATTGTAAATTTTCTTTTAAAACTAAAAGCATATAATCTCTCACATACAATGTGGTTGAACACAAAAGTGAAATATGACAACCAGTCCAGGATTTAGAAATAATTTGATTCAGACATTCTGTTTTGGATGTGGTGTGTTTTCATTGGTATAAGATCAACTACTATATTTTGTGCTCATTTTTCTTTAAGAGCTTTTGCGTATGAATGGCAGGCTGGTTGTGGCTACAGAATTTCAGTCTAAAATATCCAAAAGCAATTCTATTTCTTTGGGTGGGAACGCGGTCATTCAGGAAAATTCTGGTGCTGGTACTGCATCGGTAGTCCTTAGGCATCAGGCGTCCTCAGTTTCTTCTGTAGAATTCATGGGTTCTATTGGTCTGCAAGCACTTATTGGAGTTCAAACTTCTCGGTAGGCCCATGTTCCCTACTGTTGAGATTGTTTCTCATATTTTACCCAGATTTCCTGAGTGACTTATCAACTTTGATTTCAGCCAATTGTCTCATCATTCCAATGCAACCATGGGCCTTGCAATGTCTTTAAGAGATGGCTCAATTAATCTTTCTAATACTTGGACTCGTCAACTCTCAGAGACAACAAATGGAAATGTAAGCTTTTTCTCTGTGGCTGCACACATGATATTACGATGAATGCATGAGTATGGCTAACATTTGAGTAGTTTCTAGGCTTTCATGAGTTTTATCAACCGGATACATGATTAAATTCATAGAGTTGGCTTCCAATTCTCTCTGCTAATGTTGATGAATCAACTTGAAGTTTATGGAAAATCATATTCTACAGCTCGTATGAAATTTTTTGAGCTATATATTGACTATGCTAATTACTAATTGACAACTGAATTCTCCGCCTTTCAGATAGAACTTATCTTAGGTCCAGATTCATCTATAGGTGTTGGATGGCGAATGAAAGGGCAGAAAAATGCTGCTTCAGGAGAGATTAAGGTATATAAAATAGCTTTTGGCCATTAGCTGCACCATGTGTACTTGGAAAACACTTTTTTTTCCCACCATCCTATCTTCCCCTTCATCAATTTGTATTTCATGCATCCTTGTGTGTTTAAAGGGAAAGTTTATGTATCTTAACTGTGCTTCTTGGGGAATCAAGCATGATTTGAGTAGGATCTGTGGTAGCCAAATCTCTGAGATCGCCGTTAGTAAGAGTTTTGAAAGATTAATATGTACATTTCTGTCAAAACTGTATTTAGATGCCTCTTGCTAGTTTTTCTTTCATATGAAATAATCGGATCATATCTACAATGATAGAGTTGCTGCAAAAATTGCTGAATATATCAAAAGAATACTGTGTTTGTCATGCCAAGGTTTATGGTTACTGCGTTCACTGGCTGAAAATGGTGAAGAGATAAATTTCTAGTTATGCAGAAATCTTAAGAGAAATGCTCTGATATTGTGTGATTACATCTGTGACATAATAGTTATGCAGGGAAGTCCAGTTGAGAACACTGTTTTGCTCTGTGATAAGCTTTGAGTATTTCGGAACAATTTAGGTTGTGGAATATCAAAACCTGTCCGTTAGTGTCTATATTGTCCTCAAGTGATATGTGCAAATGTTAATCAGAAAACAGATTTGTTTTTAAAGCCTAATTCTCACTATGTTATGATTCTCAAGTTCCTAGGATAGGGAAACTTCTTTGTGAGGTTCTTATAAGTTATTGACCTTATTTTTTTAGAAATGTTGTGTAACTTCAGTTCTGCGGCCTAAATTATTGCTATTTGTAAAGACATTAGCATTTTGTTTTTGACCTTTCTGCTGATAAATAATTGTTGCATCCAGAACTTCTTCAAGAACTGAAGACAGAGATGCTTTTCTCATGCTTCCATTGTCACATCATCTCATGACCATTTTGCTTTGACATGTTAGAAATATCAACAATTACAGTCTCAATATATGCTACCTTACCGTTAATGTTCTTTATTATAATACAGATCGGAACAGGTTCCTTTAGTGCAGGGGGGCATTACACCCACCGATTTTCCTCAAAATCTCATGGGCGAATTGCTGGAAGGGTTGGAAGGTGGGTATCTGTTTCATGTCCTGTTCTATTTTGAAACTTTATGCATATTCGCATACTTAGGGTCCATATGGTTTTAGTTTTTTGAGAACTGATTTTGTGAAAAATGGTCATTTTGGGAGAATGGGTGGTTGAAAAGTGAGAAAAAGTTACGAATTTACATGTAAATTCTTTAAGTGAATAAATTTGTGGATAGAAATGAGTTTGAGTGAAAATTGATTTTGATAAAACCATACGAGCCGTTAATTTATCTGCGAGGTCTACTTGCCTAATGCTAATTTGCCACGGTTCAATATACTGTACGTAATGAATGAAGATTTATGGAAAATTCTGATGAGGCGCTACTCATTTAGGTGTTTTCTTTTAGTTCTATAGTAGCTAATAGCTTAATATCATAGAAATCACTAATAATGATTCTGGAGTAACTTTGCTCAATACATAACGCTGAGTAATTAAAATTTTCCCTAAAATCTTGGTAATGAATGAAATTGGTTCTTTCTATAACCAACATATATGTGATATGTCTCAATTTTATCTCGCTATATTCTTGTTTTTCTCCCTTCCTTTCTTGAAAGAAAGAATACTTATATAAGAACATTGTTGTGTCAGTAAAACTAGAATGGGCCTTAATAAGTTGCTTTTTTCTTTTTGAGTGCGGTATTTGATCCATGTCTAGTAAGTTGGTTACATTTCTTTTCCTTCACAGTGGATTTGTCATAGTCCTCTGGTTCAGTTTACTTAGGCAAGATGAGGAAGAAACATTTATCTATTGTGTGGGATATGTTTCTGCTTAGTTGTCTTTTAGTTTTGTCAGTCCTGTTCTCCTACAACTAACTTGTTGATCGGATAATAGATGAAAGGGTTTTGTATAATGTGTGGGGATTTAAGATTCATAGAGAAAATAGACGAATTTATGAGGGAGAGAATCAAGCCTCTGGAAAGCTTGACAATGCCTTGTACTTCCTTTCAATTCTTTTTGTAATTTAGTTCCAGTCATTTATATTCATTTCAAATATAGTACTACAAAAGACACAAACACCCACCAACACTCTCCAGTTTTTGCTGGAGTTCACATTCTAGAACTGTTGAAGATAATAGTATATATAATAGACATATAGTTCTATCTAACAGCTTAGGCCCTTTTAACAATCAAGTTATACTTTGAAATAGAAAAAGATTTTTTGAAAATGATGGTGGATATTTGTGTAGTACAGGTGGGTCCCATGAAACATTTAGGGCCTGCACTGGTTTGGGTCCAAACATCAGTGCCATCCAAATTAAATGAATATGAACATATTAGGCTTTGATTTGTTTTCTGCGCTGCCATGTTCAGAATTGGGGTTGATTTACTACATTTGAGAGGGTTTGTTGGAGATGATATTAAATAAGATGAATATAATCTGAACATTTTAAGTCTTTAGATCAAGTGGCTCTACATGAAGGACAATCATAGCAGAAATCTGCCAACGCAAAATCCAGATTTTGTTATAATCTATTACTGTGGTGTTGTTGCAATAAGCTGATTGGAGTGTGTTTTAGTCTCACCAAAATTCTCTCACCATTTGTGGTCAAGATTGCTGGTGGGCCTTAATAGCAAGAAGCATAATGGTTGCTCTTTTTTTTTTTTTTTTTTTCTCTCTCTTCATGTATGAAAAATGATATTTAGATTTCAAATGGGATAAAGTTTTTCAAACACCTTCCAAATTATGGCTCAATCAAATTTTGACTTTCCAAACAGATATACAAAATAATGCACTTGTATATGCTTGGCAACATGATGATTCTTTTTGTTCTTGCTTTGTTATTCGGCTGTGGTTCATTAGAGTTTTCCTTGTGACGTTTATGTTTTTTTGCAGTGCTGCACTTGAACTTGAAGTAGGGGGTGGAAGGAAGTTGTCCAACTTCACCACCGTCCGCATGTTGTATACAATTGGAATTCAGGTACAAGTGAAGCTAAAAAGCTAACAGATATTATAAATTTTATAGTTCTTCTAAGTTACATGTCCTAGTCAGAGATCTTGGCAATTATGAGACTTGTGTCGCCAAATTCTTGTTCTGTTGAACCGAAAGACTTTATAAACATTATAGAGGATTATCATAACCGAGCATCCTAGACTTTGTCTAACATATGCTTCTTAACAATGCATTTCATTTGTGACATCATTTTGCTTCTTGTACATGCTTTACCATATATTATTTAGATCTTTCTTCAATTCTTTTCTGTGTGCGACTTGTGACTCTAACCTTGTCACTGCTAGGGAATTTTTTGGAAATTTGAACTTCATCGCGGGGGAGCAAAGTTGGTTGTTCCGGTAAGTGCATCCTCAAATACTGGGCCGTGGTCTAATGTTTTTTCCCACATGATGACCCACATTCAACTTTTGTTTCATAAATTTTCTTTTCTTCTTGCACTAGATCTGTCTGAAACAATTTGCTTTTGTTATGTAAATCTCAAATTATAATCATGTATTCTTTTGACAGGAACATGCTGGAACTTTATGATTCCGTATGATTGAAGATTTTTTTTGTAGGGAAAAATAACTATTACACAAGACTTGGGAGCATAACTAGTGATTACGAACATTAGCGCCTTCTCTAGCTTGAAAATACATGACGCCATGTAAAATACATATCAAAAGAAATGCATAAAAGAACATTAAAAGCCAGATAGTAAAACAGAAACAGCACACTCTTTTCACTTAAAAGAATGCATTCCTCCCAAATTGAAGTCAAATGCAGAATGACTTCTGCACTGCAGAATGACTTCTGCAGTGCACAGATTCCTCAAACACTTGCAGAATGACTTCTGCACTGCACCACAAATATCTAGCTGCTACACATAAAAATTGGGAAATTGGTTCTATCATCATTATCTTTAAGTGCACCGAAGCAATTTGATTCTTAAGGAAAAGAACCAGGAAATAAGAATACTCCAAACACCATTGGAGCCAAGATTTTTAAGGAAAATCTGGAAGAATGATGAAGACTTGATAATTTTAATGTTCAGAAAAAGGTGCCTAGAAACTGATGATTTTGGACTCTATTTATACTACTAATGCATTGAACGCAGATGACATGTTAACTTCTAATACATTGAATATAAATGACCTTTAGTATTTAAAACTTATTCCAATAATTGATTGATGACTTTTTAGTTACCCTAAAAGTCTTGACTCTTGAGTTGCACAATTAATTGCATCATGCACCTCATGAAAGGGAAGATTTGCATGACACGTTCTCCTTTGTTGTAGCTTACATGTGTTAATCTTCTTTTGACTTGTCAGTGGGCATGTGTTTCTAAATAAAGAGAGACAATGTAGATGGCATTTTCCTTCTCTTGATAGTATAAATTAATGTCAATTGGAGCAGGAAAATAGGACTTTGAGAGACCTAAAAGAATCAAATGACCATAACATCTTATCCTGAGGAGACGGTTTAAGAACAAAATTTGCAAGGCTCTTCAACAAAATAAGTTTTAAAACTCAAGTTGGAATTTAAGATGGAAGGAGGGAGGGAATCTTGAGATATGAGAGAACAGCTGTCATCTGGTGAAGTAAGAAACAATCATCTGGGACTGCTCATCTCGTATTAAACCTCTGAAGACCCAGAAGTCCCTTTCATTTTTCTGTTACTATTGACCAAAACCTGGGAGTAAGAGAGGGAACCCCTCATAAGCATTCTCTGTCAACAAATTTTTTTGTCTCCAATACAAAATCTACTGCATTCTTTAAGTCTACCCTAAACCAAACCCATTTCTTCAAATGCCCATATTATTTCACTACCTCATCTGCTTCAGGAAGAACATCCAACTCGGCCTTCCTTTTCCCAAGCATCTCAAATCAGAGGAATAGAACCTTCTAGAGCAACTATCAGGCTTTAGCAAGACCTTCGCCGAGATCTAACTTGTCGCCAAATTAGTAGGCAATGTTGGAATATGTTTTTCTTTTCTTCGTGTTGTCTTCTTCTTTTCTTGGGTTTTTGGGGTTTTTTTTTATTTTTTTTATTTTTTTTTAAGAGGGGGGGGGGGGGGGGGG
>CAVNYN010241068.1:0-120892 GCA_963692815.1 Nyctanthes arbor-tristis | reverse complement strand
TAGACATTCTGCCAAAAATCTGCCCAGAATTGGAGCCTTGAGGGTGGACGCACTGATCGTTGAGGGCGCCCGCACTGAACTTTCCAAAAATTACATTTTAGCCTTTGAACTTCCTGAATTACTTCTTTTAGTCCTCAAGCTCAACTTCTTCAACACAATCGGTCCTCTTCAATCAAAATGATTTCCTTTGGCTTCATTACATCCAAATCAAACCCAACCTTCATTGCTTCTCCCACTTGAGCTTGATTTATGAAATATTGAACTAACCCCGCCATCGACTCTCGAATCTCTTTGGCTTTTAATTGTGAAACGAGGCCTACCGACACACGAAATGAACTTTGGCTATCACATCAAAAAGTCTTAATGCACCTAATGAAACTAGAAAGCTCATATGCCTTAGGAGGGATACTTCAAGCAACAGAGGCTCTATCCATTAGTTCATTCAAATATATTTGCTACACTGCCAATTATATTCTGCTCCATGTACTGCAGTTTGAAAGAATATCAATTTGAATAGGGAGTTAAAGAATATGTAAATAAATAAGAGAATGGCCCAGTTATAAATGCTTCAAAGTTAACTTGATTGAGAACAAAGATGTTACCGACCTTGAAATTTTTTTGGCAGAACTCATCAATTAATGTAAAAGCAGAAGGAAGAAAGAACAAATAACATCACTAGGAAAAATATCAAAGCAAATGCAAATCTATAATTTAATTTAATATTGTACAAAGGTAATAGATTACATAAATATTAATAGCAGATATTTGGAATTATAGATAAGAGAAAAGGCATTGATCTGACAAGTTATTATCTAGACACATATTAACGTAACAAGCGCAATCCTGTAAATATAGACCTTGCAACCACTTGTTTCTGTGAAAAATGCAGGAAATTCACAGGTTTTATATGTAGCTAGGCATCACCAATTAATTTTTTTGGCAGAACTCACCAATTAATTTTTTTGGTAGAACTCACCAATTAATTTTTTTTGGTCGAAAGTGATTAGTTTCTTCAAGTTTCTTATGCCTAAAGATATAAGTTTATCTTGAATAACATCTAGAAATTCTTAACATATTTTTCTGATGTGGACTAAACCTAGAATATTTAACATTTTACCTAAAATAATTGTTTGCTCTCTTTTTGTTTCTACAATAAATAATTGAATGTTAATTTTATCCATATGGCTTTCTGTGACACCAACTACTACAAAGTATGTTAGAGGTTTATATATCAATATAATATTGAAATATCTTACATTGGAATAGAAAAAAAGTAGTGACTACTTTATTAGTGTGGATTGTAAAGACTTTAAAAAAGAAATAAAGATAGATTGGGTTGAATTGCATTATTATATATATTTTTCCTTGGGCTTTGGGTCTTTGGGTCTTGTTGACCAAAATATATATTTCTTTTTATTTTATTTCCTTTTATATATCTCATTTTTATGGAAATTCAGGTTTTAGTTAATTCGGTTGACGATTTGCGTCGGATCAACAAAACTTTTTCTGGTTTTTTGAGTTTATAAAAGGGAACCAATTCGACAGAATTATTCATTCAGTTTTTGCATAAAATCCTTCTTGTTTATGTTCATCATTCTTGAGAGAGATAATACACTTTACATTTGCCAAGACCTAGATTCGAAGTGCTTAAAATCTAGGTTATAGATTG
Organism: Nyctanthes arbor-tristis; assembly: GCA_963692815.1. Lineage (NCBI taxonomy): Eukaryota > Viridiplantae > Streptophyta > Magnoliopsida > Lamiales > Oleaceae > Nyctanthes > Nyctanthes arbor-tristis. Next base: position 119,223 of record CAVNYN010241068.1, on the reverse strand, counting down.
TTGAATCCTGTTAGCAAAACACTCGGTGAACTACAAGCACAATGAGTAGGGGCGAAATTTTGCTAAAGGACATAGATTATCTATCATCAATCTTATATTCAAGTCAGTGATTATGTTTTATTTTAAATTTTATTCTTTTCTTTAACTCTTTCGGTTGGAATGTATTTTTGCATTCACATATCGTTTCTAACAAAGTATAGTATTGATTTTATAATATGGACTAACCACAACTACCACTAACATTAAAGGTTAGATGCCCAAACCAAAGGACAAGGAACCTTGCTCCTTCCGGGACTTCTAGCATCACAAATACAACTATAGTAGTATGAAAAATTAAATTGAAATAGCAGAATGGACAGGGAACTAAATTTCTTATTCATGACTAAATGTAAATACAAACCCAAAATTATACTCAACATCTATGGACACAAAGGGAACAGAGATGTATGATACTCGTTGAGAAAGCTGTGTGCTCCCATCGTCCACACACAGTCTGACATTGGAGAAGAATATGAAGCCCTAGTCGATCGAGCTTGGAAATCAAGTAATCGCAGAACCGTAAATTCAGATACACAAAGGCCGAACAAGTTCAAAATTTGAGAGGAATTACAGAAATTCCTGAGATTCAATGTGAAGAAGTGATAACACGGCCTATTTGAAACTTTTATATTTCATCGATGTACAATAATTTGACATTGTCATTGTCGATCTTTGAGTGAAGAGAGACAATTTTGGAGTAGAAGGCGTGGAGAAGGCGTGGAGAAGACATAGAGTCTGAGATGAAAAAAGGTTAGGACTTTTTCTTGTTCTTATCTTCTTCCTTTATTTCTCCTCATTATATTATAATTATCTTGCTAGACGTATGTCAGGAGATCATTTTTTTATATATACAGCCACGTTCTTCCACCGTTAATTCATTATATAGAAATGTAATTAATATTATTTATTGAAGAATATGTTCAAGTTCCACAAAAATTTTGGCGTCAAAGTATTTTTTTGCCTTTTGTGACCAAATAAGGTCGTTGTTGAATCTCAACAAAAAGAAACAACAATGTAATTTGGTTATTGAATAGTCTTTCAATCCTCGGGCATGATATGCAATGATTTATAATTAGTTGTTGAGATAATAATACAACAAGACTGAGTCATCTCGTTGTTGCATTCTATGACTATCTCCATTTGTGGTTGAATATGGAATTGTTGCTATCCATGCACACAACAACTACGTAAATTGTCGTTAAATGTCAATAAATATTTTGGTTCGCCTTTTCAATTTTAGGGGCATATATTTTTTCATCTATACAACAACGAATAATTTGGTTGTTATATTCGTACTAATTGACGATGACTTGATTGGTTGGCGAAATCATTTATCGGTTGCTGCAAGTTTTGGCAGACTACCTCACTTTGGCGCTAAAGAATTAGCAACCACTAGGTAATTTGGTCGTTGAATAATGCATTTGGCAACCAATGGAAATTGCCGTAGTTCACCACAGATGTACTACGATAGCAATCTTAATTTAGTCATAGATGATATATAGGTTTCAACAACCAAAATTACATAATCGTTAAAAATATTATTTTTCATGTTGTATACTTTTAACTTTTTTCATAATTAGTTCCAATTAAGGTGAAAAACGTGGTTAAGATCAGTGCATCATGGTTACTACTAGGAACAGTTATTTTTGTATTAACGCTTTCCCTTTTTTTTAAAAGAAAAAAGGGGAAAAAAATTAAAGAATGTAAAGAATAAACCTCTATTGTTCAAGTGTCTGAAAATTCGAAAAATAAGAATTAATATTTGTTGTATTACCTCAAATTTTGAATCGAACTTTGTAAGAGCCACAACCGATGTTGATGTGCGCCTTTAGTAGCGGATCCATGCGATACTAGAGAGGTGGGCCAGAGGGAACAGCCCTATAATTCGCAGATCGGAAGAGCACACGTATAATTTTTTTTTATAAAGAAAAAAAATCCCAATTTTGGGGGACAGACCCACCATGGGCCCCCCGCTCCGCCGAGTACAGCCTTTAAATAAAGAAAATACACAAGTTGGCATTAAAACAGTAAATAATAAAATTTTAATTTTATAGTGAGTTCGATGTATTTCTTTTGCCATGTCATGCTTCACATTTAATTTAGCGCTTATTATATGTATCAAGATGTTTATTGTTGAGTAAGTTCACAGCCCCAGTATTTTTTTTTCTTCTTTCATTTATTTTGATACAAGAGTAGTATAAGAGAGGGGATGTAAAATAAGAGATGTACAAATGTAATTCGAACTTGAGACATCTCTCTCAAAACGTGAGTATCTAACCCAATCCAATTCTAACCACACAAGACCAAAAATTAACTCTTGTTAAGAAAAGACCTAAAGCAAGCTAGGCCTCTTCTTACTCCAAAAATTAACTCTTATAATCTCTGTTTTGTTTTTGTTTTTGTTTTCTGTGATGGATTCGTTTAAGATTTAGGCAATTAGATGAGATAGAGAAATGGAGTTCTTTGCTAGAAAGTTGCGGCTTGGAGAGGGCATAAAAAGGAGAAAAAGGCAAGGAGCTCCGGTGCCGGCAAAATGGTGGTCGAGGCCTTACGTTTGTTGTGCACCGTTCCATAATCTCACGGCTAACTAGTAATTTCAAGTTTTGGTGTAGATATAAAAATGGAAATTATATTCCTATCACAATAATTTATCCTCACACGACCTTTTTTTTAGGATAATTATATATTACCACTATACTTTTTGTTCGTTACACCACAATTTAATTATTTACTTAAATATCCTAAAATAAAATTACATTAACAACCTTCCTTTTAATATTTATTTTAAGATCTTTTTCTCCTTCCACCAAAATATCATTTTATCCTTTTCATTTCTCTCTTTTTTTTTTAAATTAATTACTTCCCCAATTTTTTTTTTTGGTTAGCCCTTTTGAATTTCGATTTATAGCTTGCTTTTCCTCTTCGGCGGCTTAATTTGCAAGTTTAGGGCCGCTATAAACACCATGTAAGGGCCATTATTATTAATATTTTAATTCTCTATCAAATTTAAAAATTCAACCTCAAATCTTGGTGTTTATTTTATTTTGATTTCAATGGAGAATTGGATTGAAGTTAATATCTCATTCACTTCACAATCAATTTTTTTAAATTAAAATGCAGAAATCAATTTTTGACAGTATAATAATCCTCAATATATATGTGTGTGTATAGATATAGAATAATTCAAAACTATTAAACTTGTTCTAGAGAAGATTATGAGAAAATTAAGGGTGCCTATGTTTTCTTTTCTATTTTTTTGGGGAAGAACATGAATTTATGGAATAATTGGTGCTTAGATTGTGGTGGGAAGAGAATATTTTTCATTTCCTTTTCTAATTGTAATTTCAGAAATGTTGGTTATAAATGTAAAATTGTTGTGGTGTTTTAATTAGATTTATAAGTTATTTGTGGTGAAATTAAAATGTGGTGCTGGAATTAATTTTTGTAGTGGTAATATAATTACCCTTTTTCTTATTCGCTTAATTATCCTTAAATGAAATTACGTCAATAACCTTTTATTAAACCTTTTTTGTTTTTAATTTTAAAATTTTTTTTTCTTCTCACACCACAATTATAATTATCTTAATTTTATTTCTTTCCTAAAAAATTATTTCTTTTTTAAAATTTTTTAATTTATTTTTTAAATAATTTCTTATTTACAATTATGACCACAACTTTAACTTTTAAAATTATTTTTCTTAAACCGCTCAAGTTTAGTATGTCACATTTATGCGATGGTTCGTGATGAATGATTTCAACATTTTTCTAAAATTTCAAACTTTTTTTAATTTTAATATTTTAATTTTTGCAACCAAGTTTATATAATAATAAAATAGTAATGAATAGTTTGTTTATCTTTTTTTTTTAATCTCTTTTTCAAGTTTTATTTTATTTTTATATATTAATAAATGTCGTAACAAAAGTAAATTGAAGAATCAATATTACTGACTAAAAAAAAATCTCTTTATGAAAAGCAAATTATTTTAAAATTACTAACAAATTTGTTATAAGTATTTGTATATAATTAAATTTATTTATAATATTAAGGACACATGATTTAAATAAAAAATAAATGAATGAATTTTGTTCCAATTTTAAAATGAAATGCCAGTTTTAGTGGGACTGAATTAATTGAAATTAAAAGTTTTTTGAAAAAAATTGGTAAAAATTTAATTGATTGATTGGGAAAGCTTGGAACATTTATTAATTAATTTTAGTTTTGAAAATAAATAAAATAGATCTAATTTCGGGAGTTGTAGATGATCTAGAATTCTACTAAATTAAGTTTGAAAAATGGTTGGTTAAAAAACAATGTTGGAGGGATAGTTTTTTAAGTCTGTGTACAGACATAAATAGATAGTTTGATCTCGTAAATTAGCTCGTATTAATGCTTACACTGCGAGCTTCGATTTAAGATCTGATTTGTATATTTTTTTAGTTAAGAATAAGGTGTAGAGGAAAAAGATTACGTAGTTAAAAAATATCTTAAAAGATATATAAATCTTCGACTGTTTTTAGACTTGGGTGTCGGGTTGGTCGGGTCGGGTTGGGCCCGAACCCGATCCCGACCCGACTCGACTTAAAGTCGGTTTGTAAAATTGCAAACCGAGACCAGCCTGAATGATTGGTAAATCAGGCTCAAACCGACCCGCTATGGGTCAATTTGGGTCAGAGTCGGTTTTCAGGTGAAGCTATTTTTTTTTTCAAAACATAAATTTGCCCAAGTTGTCATTGTATTTTTAGGCCTAATTTTCGGCCCAATTTTATTACTTAAAATGGAGAGAGAATTGGGCTAGGATTTCATAGAGGGAGAGATGAAAGAGGTCAGTGGTGGCAGCGAGGCGGCAAAGAAGGAGTCAGCGGTAGCGGTGGCGGTGGCGGTGGCGACGGCGCTGCAAAAGAAGGCTGCGCAGCGTGGAGGCAGCAGCAGCGCAGCAGCGCCAGAGGAGTGGTGGCAGTAGTAACGTGGAAGCAGCAGAGGCGAAGGAGCGTGGTGACAGTAGAAGTGGAGTAGCGGCGACGGCGTGGAGGCAGCAGCAGCGGCGACGGCGTGGAAGTGCCAACAGCGGCAGCGTCAGAGGAGGTGCCGACGGAAAGAGAAAAATTAGGGTTTCATATTGGGTTTCATTAGTGTTTCATATTTGAGTGGTTGATTAGTGTTTCATATTGAGCAAAATTAGGGTTTCATACTTTCATATTGGGTGGGTTTCATTTGTGTTTGGAATTTGAATTTGCGAAATAAGGTAGACCAAAACTTTTTTTAAGGAAGGAAAAATTAAAAAAAAAATGAAAAAATGGATCAAAACAGGTTAAACCGAACCGGTCCGGTTTTGACCGGCCTGTCAAACCCACGAAACCAAACCGGACCGGTTTGGTTCGCCATTCAAGAAGCCGTAACCCAACCTGCCGAGTGAAAAAACCAAACCGAACCGACCCAAACATGTTCGGGCCGGTTCGGTTTTCAGGTTTTTATGCCTAGCCCTAACTGTTTTTATATTCATTATGAATAATTAATTTTGTGGACGTATATGTAAATTGATAGTGATACACTTAGTAAAAGTATCACTTTAACTGTGGTGTATTCATTACGTGGTGTATGAATTAAAATTTATGGTGAGAATATAATTACCCATATAAAAAACATGTTTTAATTAGGGTGTATTTAAAATGTGGTCTGACTAACACTTTTTGTGGTGGGAATATAATTCCTTAATATTAATTGAACTTTGTTAATCTATGTGAAAATGAGTATGACTATTTTTCTTGGACAAATGGAGTATTTTTATAGTTGAACACTTGCAACACGACTAACTCACAAGATGGATCTTAACGAAAAATATATATTAGAGATTACTAATTGAGGATTAAAAACTTCAAGCCAATTCACGCGTTAGATCTAAGATTCCAAAATTTTGTAGACTACCCTACGCTACCCTTTAGCTTTACACATCTGATTTCACATGTTACTAAATTTTAAAATATACACATCATAAAGTTATTAAAATACATATATGTGGAATTTTTTACTTGAAAAACTGATGATTCAATGCATGAGGTAACCATTTCTATAAATGTTTAAATCAAATCGCACATAATTTAGTCCCCCTCTCATTACAATAAACTTGATCGAAGTGGAAAATGAGACGACCCAACGATGTAATTGGATAAATTTGGAGGTGGGACATTGTCACAATAAATGTATAAATTAAATATAATTAATCAATTTAAAAAGACACAACGGGGTGGAGGGGGTGGCTAGGGGAATTATGGAATCTCGTGGTTTGCGTCTTGGAAGATTCCAAGTGACATGGAATTTTAACTTCCACGATGCAACGAGCTATTTGCAGTAGATATAATCACTAATCGTGAAAGAAAATTTTCCCACTTAGACACTTGATAGATTTGTATATGCTCTTGAAAAGTTATGTGGAAAGATAATTTGTATTTTTATTATTAACATCTTGTCATATCATTTTCGTTGTTTTCTGGACGCTTTTTTCTAGACGTGTAGTGCAGTTAAATGATCATGATCTTCAAATAGTATTAACATGTGAGTTCTCTCGTGTGGCTTGTGCAGGAAAGTTCTTTAACAAGTCTTCCCATAAGTTCTTGAAATTTATCATATATATCATCATTTAATAACAAGACAATGTTACATGAGCTGATGATCATTATTACTAGTACTACTTTTCGAATAGAAACCAAAGCACTTTGTATTTTGCGTATAGTTTGAGCAAATTGGACGAACCGAGGCTTGTTAGACTCTCTTGTTAACTTCAACAATATAAAGTTAAAAAGTTCTATCTTAAAAAATCAAGTAATTGAGGAGGGTAGAGAACAAGACCTGAGTAACAAGGCCGGCCATGTTTGATTCCACGTCGATATTGACGAATGGCAAACATTGCATTCCATTGCCCAATTGAGAGTACTTTGGCTTTTTATATATATTTTTTTCCGTTTCCTTTTCATTTTCTATTCATTCATGCAAACAATACACATACATACATACAACACATACATACATTGAATATATGGATGCTTACATCACATTTCACCCATTCTCTTTCTTTCCATATATCTGATGGTTAGAATCTGAATCAAACTGCATATTCTCTCTGATTTTTTGATTAAGAGAATATTGATGGGCGATACTGAGAGTTGTAGTAGCAGAGCGTCCGAGTGGTCGCCGGTTCAGAGCCGGAAAAAGAGACAGAAAATTGAGGTATACTATGAAGTGCTCCGGCGATTACGAGAATTGGACAGCGAAGAGGCCGTTAGCCCTGAGTTTGAAGCTGATTTGTGGGCTCATTTTAGCATGCTTCCCCTTAGGTAATTTTTTATCTCTCTCTTTTTGTCAGGTGATTAAATTTTTGGATGAATTTAAACTGTTTTGGGAAATAGGAGTTAAAAAAGGAGAAGTAATTATGTTGAATTTTGTTGAAAGTTAATTCTTTGTTTTGCTTGACTTTTCAATTTTGATGTTTTCTTTTCACATGTTTGGCTAAGCTTAAACAGCTAATTTCAAGTGAAGTGACTTGTTAAGGAACAAAAAGTTTTGCAACAAAAAGAGTTTAGGGTCTGCTTTGCTATCCGAGAATATTGACTTTATGAGGAGGAAGCCTAAAAAGGCATATCAGTGCGCCTCTGATATTCTAAGTCCGTTCCTACTGTCTTGGAGTATCAGCGAGTTGGTGTTGGTTGGCCCCTAGGCAAATTTTGGTTAAAATAATTTTTTTATGAGTGGAAGTTAGAGATAACGAAATTATTGATTTGAATTTTGACAAGACTTTTCTCAAATAGTAGCTTCCTAATGTAAGAAAAACATAAAGAATCCAGATGTGCCTAGAGTAAAACTTTTTGAGGCTAGCTATACATGCTGTTTTATACTAAAAGGCCCGATCGGTTTTTGAAATTTTTGTTTCTAAAAGCAGATGGCACGGGAATTAAAAGTCTTGGCTATTACAAGTATACCCGGCTTGTTTGGTAGGGATGGATTGGATGGCACTAGATCTTTTAAATGGGAGGAATAAGCTTAAAATCTTAGTGATAACTGCCAATGGAACCTGTGTTTCTTGCTGTAACAAGTGGGTACTGGTTAATAATCATTCTTATATCGAGAATTTTATGTACGTATGAGTTTTATGATCATTGTGCCATGGCTTAAGGAGCATACAGGTTGACTATGAATGACAGTCTGTTAAAACAAATAGAATTCAAGTACTGTAATTTGGATCTTCAGTTTTGGTTGAAATAAGAGACGTCTCAATATGTCTGGAATGAAGAATATCCAGAATCTAAAAGTATGGTGCCTAAAATGATAGGAGCATCACCAAATTTCCTGTCTTAATATTGTAGTTATGCTTGGGATGTGAATACCGAGAGGGCAGAAGATGTCCTTTTGCACAAGAAATTATTGCACAAGGCACATGACCCTTGCACCAACCCTGCAGTCGAAGTCCGTCTTGTGCAGGTATATCACACAAAATATCTTTCTCATTTGCTTAAGATCAAGTATTTTGGGATTGCATTTTGGTTAAGTTGATACTCACTATGGAAGGGCTCCATCTTGAGGACTTTTTTAATGACATTAATATGGTTAATTGCTTTCCATAATTGCGATTTAGGTTTTGCTTTGTGTTCTTCATTTAGGATAATTTCACCACCGACTCTAACTTACTGCTATTGCTGCTTAATATTTTCACCATGCTGCTTGATGTGAGTCTTCTAGTAACATTTATGCAATGCGTCCAAGTCCCCAGAAAATGCCAAGCCTTCATAATATCTAATCCAGTTGAAAGCAACTTAACCCTCTGATCTGCAATTCACTGCTTGTTAGTGTTTATGGACCTCATTTAATTCGTTACTGACCAACTCATGTTTGTCCAGTAATTCCTAAATCTTCATTCCCAGTTTGTCAATTCTAGTTGCGATTTCCTGTAGGCTTACAACTTCATCAATTGGAAAAAATGAATATTAGCACTTTCTCTCATAGGTTCATCCTTCTTCTGATGGAAATGCTGGTGACTTCATTCGTTCAAGCTTTAAAAGCAAGGGAAGTCAAGGTTTGGATCACTTTGAGAGGTGGGGCACAATTACCAAAAATATTTATGCACTTGCATTCTTGGTTGACAAAGTAATACATGTTAATATAATTTTGCGTGTTGTAATTAAGTTGGCTGTTTATCTTTTTATTTTCTAGTGACAGTCTTCATCCTCCACCTGCCTTTGGATTGTCATCAGATTTTAGACTTGTAATTGAGGCCCCTAGATCTGATGTCCCTAATGGAAATACTTCTGTGAGTAGGAAATCAAACTTATATTAGTAATAATCTAAACTGATTGACACAGTTTGAGCGTTTATTTACCTTTTTATTAAAATTTATTTCATCTGAGATAATGGATTTTGAGCCTTTTAGTACATAATATCATTGAGATAACATTAAATCCATTGCTAATGGATATATAATTTTTCTTTTGTGCAGGCCATTGTATGAAATAACAATTTCGACAAATGACAAGCCCAAACTTCTTAGTCAGGTATTTTCTTTTATTTGAATTTGAACTGTGAAGAGTTAATGATTAATGTTTCCCTTGAACCCTTTCATGGCATATGCAATGGTACAAACACATCCCTTACACACTCTTTATGGTCCCACTAATTGAAATCTAGGTTTTGCTCTGTTGTGGAAGAAAGCGCATGGACATAGTTACGTACCATGAAACAATGAATTGTACATAGTTTTTTGCTTAACAGATAGACCTTTAATATCTAATATTACATAAACTGTTTAATTGTAATCTTATCGCAGGTTGTTGCTGAAGTTCAAGTAATACATATATATTGCCTATCATAGTTAATAATAAGTTCTTTTCTGGTCTCTCTTCACTCTATTTTTATTAATACATTCTTGTTTTATAAAATCCAGTTTTTTTCTTGTCTACATTAATTATTCTAGGATCGTCACTGACGAGTACATAAATAACTCCTTTGGGAATTTGTTAAATTTTCAGTTAACTTGCTTGATGTCTGAGATTGGATTGAACATTCAAGAAGCTCATGCATTTTCCACAAATGATGGTTACTCTCTAGATGTCTTTGTTGTTGATGGTTGGCCATATGAGGTACTTCATTATACTTTAATTCATTAGACATTGACATTTAATTTTACTTCTCAGAGTTAGGTGAGGCTGCAGACTATCCAAGAGAATACGTGGAAAATACACCCGTTCCCCCCTGCCCCTTTTCCTCCTTCAAAATGCCACCTCTCACATTTCCCATAAAAGGTTTAACTTGTTTTTGTCGTGCAATTCTTAGAGAACGGACCATCTGAGAAGTATACTGGTGAAGGAAATTCCAAACATTGAGGTACTGGACATTCATTAATCTTAAGCGGGATGCATCATGCCATTTGTATCTCTTATGCTGTAAAAGTGCACTGCAGAAGCCATCTGGGTCTAAACAAGGACTAGTAGCTCCTACAGAGTTGACCACTGGAAACCATGTTGACGTACCCTTTGGTGGGAATGATGTCTGGGAAATTGATTCCAATCTGTTGAAATTTGAACACAAAATCGGCGTGGGATCAAACAGTGACTTGTGAGTTATGTTATCTCTTAAATTTACAATTTCAGAATTTCTATTTGTACCGGCATCATTTTTGTTTTGTCAACACAGGTACAAAGGTACATATCGTTGTCAGGACATAGCTATTAAAGTTCTTAAAGCTGAGCACTTTAATGAAGATGTGCAGAGAGAGTTTGCTCAAGAAGTCTACATATTGAGGTTTTTTCATTCTTCATGTGCTTGCTTATGTTGCCATGATTACAGTAAGAAAGATCGGAAGATAGTTCTCCCAAAAAAGTTTGATGATAATGTATTGGTGTTTCCAAGAAATATTTTTACAACTTTCAACCATGTATCCCCTACAAATTATTTCTCCCTTAATAGAAATTTTATTATGATGCTTACAATTCGTGGGTGTTGGTATTGAAGGAGGTTCTAATGTTTGTATTTTGTTTTATGAATAAAAATTGGAGAGCCCTCAGGGGTTTATCATCTTAAATCCATAAATTACATTTTTTCAGGTTAATGACCAATAAGGGTCAATGTTGTGTCTACTTCATCTTATGACATTGTCAGATGAATTATCCATCTTTGTGGCTAAACTTTGTAAGAAAAATTTTGGGTCCGCGGTCATGGCAGAATTTACTTTGAACTTTAAGGTGTGAAAAGACCATTCTTAGAATTTTATTGCTTTAAAGAAAGTCTATCTGGCACTGTACTTTGCCGCCCATTGTTTCAATACTAACATGCTTTTATTTCATGATGATATCCTTAGGTTCCAATGATTTCTCTTTGCTTCAAAATTCATCTTTTTTATTTGATTCTGTTACAGTGGTACTACATGTCTCAATAAATAGAAAAAGCGGTTGCCTACCTCGTCAACAAGGCAATTGCAATGGACTTTGCATGATTTGGTTGTGTATACTTGATTTTCGGAAACGAGTGCTTTTTGTGTTCCTGCCTTTGCCCCATGAGCCATTTCTTCTATTCTCAGGAAAGTCAGGCACAAGAATGTCGTGCAGTTCATTGGTGCATGTACAAGACCCCCACTTTTGTGTATTGTTACTGGTAAGCTGGCACTATCTAGAAATGCATGTTATGCCATAATGCATCTCTGACTCTGAGTTGTCACTGTCTTTTATTGCTTATTCATGTTGAAGATAATGTGATAATTCTTCTTCAGAATTGATGTCTGGTGGAAGTGTGTATGATTTCCTGCGCAAACAGAAGGGTGCACTGAAGCTTCCAGCTGTAGTGAAGGTTGCAATTGACGTGTCAAAGGGAATGAGCTATTTGCACCACAATAAAATAATTCATAGGGACCTGAAGGCTGCCAATCTTCTGATGGATGAACATGATGTAAGAAGTTCAAATTTTTGCAAAAAGCATTTTATCTTTTTGACCGAGACAAGGTTGGTTGGCTTGCATACGGTTTCCTTTGACAGAGAACACTTCGTTGCATATTTCACATTACTCTTGGTGGTTTCTAGATCATTTTCTAGGTTCTTGAGTTGCATCATATTGCTCTTTTTTCATCTTCTTTTAACAGTGATCTGTGTCAATTGTTGCATGTGTGGTATGCCAGATTAGGCCGTAGATGGTGTTAAAAGAAGAAAAGAAAGTTACCATTGCTTATGTATGGTATTGTCCAATACCACGTGTCAATCATGATTCAAGAGTTGTGAAATCTGAATCTGCAAACAGGTTGTTAAAATTGCTGATTTTGGTATTGCTCGGGTGCAACTTCAGTCAGGAGTTATGACAGCAGAAACAGGAACCTACCGCTGGATGGCCCCGGAGGTTCTTTCTGACTTCATTAGTTTTGAAGTTGCATTACTAATTATTAGTTTACGTTTGAAGCTAGAATTACAACCATACTTTGTTAATGGAAAACCATGTATTATTGTTTAGCAGTTGATTTCTAGGGGGCTAAGAATAAAAATTGAAATCCATGAGCCTATTTGGGTAAGCTTAGAAGTCACTTTCAAGTTTCAAACTCCCGCCCCCCGGCCCCCCGGAATAATGTTTTATTTATTTTTATAATAAATTCTGGACTGTGGATCTTTTTCTTTTTTATCTGTTGGAGAATGTGTTATTTTCTAAGCTTGGCCAAATCATGCTAGTAGCTGCATGTGTCTTGCAGAGGTGAACAAGTTGCTTTGCAAGGAACTTTCTCTAACTTGTGCTCCTTTTTTTTTTTGGTACTGGGAAGGTTATTGAACACAGACCATATAATCACAAGGCAGATGTTTTCAGCTTTGGAATTCTACTCTGGGAGTTGCTAACTGGAAAGGTTATATTATGTTATACTCATTAGTCATGCATCTATTTCTTATATATATCCACTACAGTCCTGAGGCTTATTGTTCTGGAAACCTGGTTGGTTTAATATTTATTTACATGCAATTACATCTGCTACAAAGTTTCAATTCAAAAATTTGTCCCATCCCCAGTCATCTTAAAGTTCTTATTTTATATGACAGGTTCCATACGCACAGTTGACCCCATTGCAGGCAGCAGTTGGCGTTGTCCAGAAGGTATCTTACCATTAAAGGATGTCATATTTGATTTATCTTGAGCAGCCTGTGGTGAAATTAACTTTCTATTTTTTAAATTTATTTCGTTATATATGTTTCCTTTCCCATGTCATTGTCGCTTTATAAATTGTCCCCTTTCTGGGTTCTGCCGAGCCAGGGGAGGGGGGAGGGGGGAATGGGCATTGCTTATGAACTACCGAGTTCATGCTTTCTGCCCAACCAAGTTTAAAAGATGCTCGAAATTTGGACTTTGCAGAGAAGGGCATTCTGGACATGATTTGTTGAAATTTTTTTCCAGATAGCAATGTGCACAAGAATTCTTTGGTCTCTGGATCTGAACAGCAAATAGAAATATTTTGTCATGAAATCTAATAAGTGAATTATTATTGGAAGGTTAATAAATTCCTCATCTCTCCCCAAAGCTATTTCTTTCCAGTGACTTGACTCTGAGAAATGTCATAAGTATCTCAATGACAACGGGTAACTTTCTTCTATGTGGATCTAGGGTTTAAGACCAATAATTCCAAGGCATACTCATCCTGTGGTAGTCGAATTGCTTGAAAGGTGCTGGCAGCAGGACCCGTGTTTGCGACCTGAATTTTCCGAGATCGTTGAGGTTTTGCAACGAGTTGCCAAAATGGTATGCGTTGAAATAAAAACAAGTGTCCATTTGTGAGCATATTTCTTTGGGCTAAAGTTTTCTTCAACAGATATTGGAAGAAGACGAGGTCCACAAAAGGAGAAATATGGGTGAATCATGTCAGCTCTTGGTGGAGTGGCCACTGAAGAGGCAAGAAAGTGAGAATGGTGCATGAAATGAATCCCACCCAAGGTATAAGGCGCATGTCTGGTATGCTTGGCCTGCTAACATTGAAAGATCAAAGAACCAAAATTTTAAAATTTCCTTGTAGTGGTGTGTTGTGTTCTGCCTCGTATTATGTATTACACGTCCTTTGTAGCTAACATTTGGCAGTTTAATAGGAAAGAAGCTAAGACCTAGTACTTTTTCTTCAACCCTGCCTCGAAAGGTATGAGACTAGAAAAGAAAATGTGGTAATTAGGGTCCAAGTTTAGCCAATATGAGAGACCGTTGACTTAGAAATGGAAATCAATATCTGAGGTGGTTTATGCAAATGTAGTTGTAACAACTGTCATTTGACTCCTGAGATTGTACAGTTTCTTTAATTTCTTGCCAGAAAAATCTCTGGTCTATGCTTTATGTATGATAAAAGGGTACAATTGACTGAGTTCTGTACAAATGTGATTTATGTTTGTGTAGCTGATACATAGGCAACTTCAGTGATTCTCGATTGTTGGCTTGTTGACTAGCTGAAGAAGGGGAAAAAAATAGAGGCAACTTGCCCAGTCAAGTGGCGAATTGAATTTGACTTCATCTGGCCCTGAAAGGGCATTTTATTTGCTCCATTTAGAGACACACTGACTCTGTTATTTGATACTCGTTTAAGGTTGTGTTGTTAGGTTGGAACACTTGAGAAACGTCTTCCAACCATTAATCAATGAACCAATAAACTTGTCAAAATTTTGGCTCATTTCTGGATAGTCCGTGATCTAGCACTGTATAGTGTGGCACAATATGGTGCCATGTAATTTTACGTGTGTATTGGAACACGTCACATGGGAAACAACAACCATATGACACAAGTCACATATTAATATAACATCATATTGTGCTGTACATATGGCTACGGATTGGGTACAATTTACCTGTCAAAATTTTGGCTCGTACTCATATGTCCCCACTTAAAAAATGGCACGGGCCAGGGATGAGTTGGGAAGGGATACGGGTAATCCATTCCATATTATCCATTTAGTGGTGATTTATGTGGTGTATTTTTTTGTTTTCTAAAATATTTTGGTTTAGATTTTTCAAAATTAATTCTCTCTCAAATGTACCTTCCCCACCCCCCCACCCCTGAAAGGGCTTGCAAACGTACTTTTAATCACACATTTATTTATCAAAATAATTTTATATGCAGATTTGTGAACTTTTTTTTCCAACCTTTTCAATCACATGTTCCCAAAAAATCAAAAATCTAAATCGTACAAACACTATCAAGCTTCATTAGTCTTATCACTATAGTCTACACTGTTCAGTAACCATTTATAAATTGGCATAAGTTTTTTCAATGTTTATTTTTGAATTTTTGCTATGTGTTAGGGATGGTAAGGGGTCGAGTTTGGGTCGGCCCCAACATGGAAAGAGTTTTATTTGCCTTGCGACCCGTGAAGAATCTGGTTGGGTCAGGTCGACGTAGTCATTTTGCCCCATTTAGTGAACCGTTAAATTTTTTAATAATTTTTTCAATTGTTTTAATTTTTAAAATATTTTTACATATTTTTAAATAATTTTTAATTTAATGGGGTCAGTTTGTGTTGGGTCAGTAGTGTTCTAATTTGAGCAGTGATTGACCTTACCTGTTAACCTGCAGGCAAATTTTTTTTTGCTCCATTCAGATTGGTGCCTCACGGTTTCTTTCGAATTTTTTCAAATTGTCATTTCTACCATGTGATGATCATTTGGTTGAAACAATTCCGTTCGAATTGTTTCAAATTGTCATTTGGTTGGTTGAATTTTGTTGAAAATGTCAGATTATAGTTTGATGTGATGATCAGGTTGGTTGAATTTTTTTGAAAATGTCATATTATAGTTTGATGTGATGATCAGATTATAAGGTGTAAGTGTATGGGTTGACATGTGTAAGTGTATGGGTTGACAAGTGTCCAAGTGTAATCATCACTACTATTTGTTATTTATTATTTATTATTATTTGAATTTTTTCTATCTTTATACTGTTTTTCATCTTTCTCACTCTTTTTTCTCCTACACTTATCTCTTCTTTTTAATTAAGGTAATTTTTCAAAAAATTTCCAACACCCACTTAATACATTATCAAGTGGGTGTTAAAGAAATTTTTGAATCATCTTCTCTTTATCTCAGTATTCCACGTCATCTCCAATTCATAATGTCTCCGTTGGAGATACTCAAGATACGAGACTGCTAGTCATTCAAGAAGCGATAACGCTAACTAGGCTGGCACGTCTGCTTGGGGTTGAGGGAAGGGGTGCTCAAAGATATTGGTAGAGGAGGCTTTTTTTGTTACAAAAATCATATATCAATGGAAGTGTATAACGCTAAACAATATAGCAATCTACTGTCTAATTACTCTGTCAGAACTATACAAAGAATGCCTAAAACACCATAAAGTAAGTCCCCACCAAAAAAATCGATACATCTCAAAATCAATGAAACATAATAGGATGATGGAGAGTAGTCAATGTCAATTTGTAAGAATATGAAAGTCTAGTGACCGAGCATTTCTAAGAGGATATGAAAATGGGACATTATTATGTGACATTCTCATATAGCACACATTTATTGGGTGATGATTACATGACTACTTTTTCATCACCCAATGAATATGTGCTACATGAGAATGTCATTTAAGAATGTCTCCTTTTCATGTGCCCTAGAATTTCTCCCAGTGACCACTTTGCGACAAATATGAACCTGAATTGCACCAATCTCAAATTTTGAAATTTTTAGCATTCTTAAATATATATTCACTCCAATTCGCAATATTCTGCAGGCGCATGGGTCAAATTGCAAGAATTTTTTTCCCTTTTTTTTTTGCAACCAAATTGCAATAATATACTCAATGGCCACAGACCAGTATTTGAGCTATCCTGACTAATTCTAAAAACTATGCCATCGTCATTGTGTAACACATGTAACAAGGGGCCTTCCAGAAAGGTTTTAGTTCATTCGGGATTTGTTACCTAATCAAACTATTTATACAATATTAAGCATCATCATCATCATAATATTTAATAATAATTATTGTACTTTGAAATCAAACATGAGTGTACCAAATCTGCTTATTTTACCAAATCTGCTTATTTATCTCAATACAAAAAAATTAAAAAATAAAATATTAAATTTTTTGTCCCTAGTAACCCTTAATCTTCTTATTAGTTTAATTAATAATTGATTAAAGAAATCCAAGCAATGGAAATCTATGTGAAGTAACGTGCAATTGTATGCGTTGTCCACATAAATAATACTCACATAATGATAATAATTGACAAAGATAGGTGGGCTGTATATATATGTCCCAAGTTTGGTAACGGCGGAAATGCCGGTTGCATAGTGAAGACCCTACACCATAACACCAATGTAGTTTGTGTTTGGTATTTAAAGAAGTTGACAATTAATGGCATAGTTGATGTAACCTGCCTTGTGCCTAGGTATATTGGTCTCTCTTGGCCTATGTGTGTGTGTCTATATATATATATATATATATATATCTTGTTAATGGGCCTACTAGATCACATACTTCACTACAAAATTAATGAAATATACGTACGAAAATACTATGAATCCAGAATCTGATTTTTTTTCCCAGAATCGTGAGTGATTCACTACAAGATGTCATGCATGGCGTGAATTTGAATACGTTACATTAGTTGTCAGTGGGCCAACGTGTTACGCATGCATATGGCATTTGACGTGTTGGTTAATATCATTTCCGCTTAAAAAAATAGCACATCTTTAGTATGAAGAGTTGATAAGATATTTGTAGTTCTGATCTAGCATTATTTTGTATGGCACCATATAGTGCCACATAGCCATGTGGCCAACATCGGTGCACACAACACAACTGTGGTTTCTCATTTGTGTTTCTCAATACATGTCATATGGTCATATGATATTATATGATACTATATTATTTTTAAAGATATTTGGTGAGTGAACTTTTTAGTTGAACAAAAATATGAAGAACTTCATGTGGGTTATCTAATGTCTCTCGTCATGTGTACATCTAATGGGGAGATCATTTTTACCAATAGTTAGGTGCTGTAAGATTTGGGTAAATTTCACCAAAAGGTCCCCAACCTTTTAAAAAATAACAATTTCATCTATAACTTTTTTTCAAGCATGTAGGTCCCCAAACTTTCAAACACAAGCACAAAAGGTCCCTACAGACTATTTTTGTTAATTTTTATTGTTCACTTTTTCTATAAAGACAACCCTTTATTTAAATTTGACAAATAAGAACACAAATTTTAATTATTTAATTTAATCTCTCTGTCACTTTCTCTTTCACATACTTATATATATTCATCGGTATATCATTTTCTCATTTACCCACTTTATACAAGCCATAGATACACATTGATTAATATATTATCTTTTTTCATTCACTTACCCACCACCACCACCACCACCAGTGTTGTAGTCACTTTAGCAATGAACTCGATGTCATTGATATTCAAGCCATAAAAATTAGAATGATTAAAAATGTATGAAATCTTTTTATGAAAAAAATTGAAGGTTTAAATTATTTATAAATTTAAAAAGGGAGGACACCTTTTGTTTCCGCTATAACCCCTCTTAGTCCAAATTTTTAAGTCTATATACAGCTAAAAATGAGAGATAAATTCCCTTTTATTATTGTTAAATACAACTTAAGTAGAGACCTTATACTTCCCTATGGTGGCTGTATTTAGTGAAAGTTAAAAATAACTAATCAGAGAAAGTAACGTACTTTTTCATTCTTTTATTTAAATCGTTTAGATTTTTGAAAAGGTTTTTATACTAATTTCCTTTTATTTCATACAACAATGATAAAATAGTAATTTTGTAAGCATATAAATGTGAAAATTGATAGAAATTGCCCATAGGGGCCTTTTGTGTTTATTTTTGAAAAGTTTGGGACCTACATGCTTGAAAAAAAAAGTTGGGTATTTCGACCTCTGGCGTAGATATGAAAGATCGTGAACCAATAAATTTTATTGAATTGATCTTTATTCAACCTTGTTAATTGATTTTATTTTTATTTTGTATTTTAAAATGGGGTTAATTTCACAAAAGGTCTCCAACCTTTGAGTTAAGAACCGATTTCGTCCCCAACTTTTTTTTACTCTCCTGTGTCCCCAACCTTTCATAACTGTGCACGAAAGATCCCTTTAGACACTATTTCCTCAACTTTTTATGAAAAATGACTATTATCCCTTTTAACTGTTTAATTTTTAAAACAAAACATTTAAAAATATTAAAAATAATAAAAAAATAAAAAAAGAAAAAAAAAACACCCAGCCTCTCACCTTGCCGCCAGAAACAGCAACACAGGCTGCCATTTTCAGATGCCAAAATGCTGGAAATGGCAGCAAACAGCTGCTATTTCTAGCAGCTTTTTTTTAGGGAAAGGGGAGCAAATGATGGGATTCACCTCCTATTTTTGCTGCTGGAAATGACAGCCAAAAACGCTACCAGAAATGGCAGCAGATTGCTGCCATTTTGGAGGTGGTAAATGGTCGCGTTTTTGGGAGGGTGGTGAATCCCCCCATTTTTGCTGCCGTTTCCGAAGGCAAAAACACTGCCAGAAATGACAGCACACTACCAGAAATGACAGTAGTCTACTGTCATTTCTGGCAGTGTTTTTCTTTCGGGGCCGCAGCAAGTTGAGAGTGTGGGTGGATGGTCTGGTAGGGGTGGGTGTTTTCTTTTTTCTTTTTTAATTTTTAAAATTTTAGAAGGGTAAATTTCACAAAAGGTCCCCAACCTTTGTACTTAGAATCGCCTAGGTCCCTAACCTTTTTATTAGCGTGTTGGGTCCTCAACCTTTCATAAATACACGCCACATGTCTTTACTGACAGAATCCATCTAAAATTCTGTTAAGTGGTTGATAAAATTACCTTTATGCCCTTATCCTTTAAATTAAAACAAAAAAAGAATTCAAAAATAAAAAATATAAAAACAAAAAGGGTAAAAGAAAAAAAAAAGACTGAAGGTGGAGCCCCCCCAAAAAAGGCAGTTTTGGAGAGGGGGGAGAGGGGCCTCCCCTCCTATTTCTGCCTGAAAAGGTAGATGACTACCATTTCCTGCAGTGAAGTCCACTGTCAGAAATAGTAGTTGGGAGGGAGTCTCCCCCCTTTCACTGCCATTTCCAACTATGAACTTCATTACTGGAAATGGCAGTTTAAGAGGAGGGTCTCCCATCTTTTTCCCTGGATTGTTGTGGCCAATGTTCTGAATTACTTTTTTGCTAAAATTCCTGGTGGATGGGGTTGGAGATTGAGCTTGGGTGGTACTATGGTTCCGGCCCTTATTATCACTGTTGGTTCTTTAGTCCTTCCCAAGACACCAAACTCTATGATAGAGCGAGGGAGCCAAGACGAAGCCAAGGCTAAACTGAAAAGAATCCGTGTTGTTTCTAATGTTGATGAGGAGTTCAATGATTTACTTGCAGCTAGTGAGGTGTAGGGGATAGTCGAGCATCCATGGAGAAATCTTCTTGAGAGAGAGTATAGGCCTCATCTCACAATGGCAATTCTAATTCCCTTCTTTCAACAACTAACTGAGGTTAATGTGATCATGTTTTATGCACCGGTTTTGTTGAAAACTATTGGATTTGGAAGTGAAGCTTCACTCATGTCGGCTGTGATTAACGGTAGTGTCAATGTGGTTGCAACTTTAGTTTCGATCTTTGGAGTCGACAAGTGGGGAAGAAGGTTCATTTTCCTTGACGGTGGTTCACAAATGCTCGTCTGTCAATCGTTGTTGCGATATGTATAGCTCTAAAATTCGGCGTAGATGGAAATCCAGGGGAGTTACCTAAGCGATATGCCATAGTTGTTGTGCTTCTCATTTGCATATATGTAGCTAGATTTGCTTGGTCATGGGGTCCTTTAGGTTGTTGGTTGATGCCTAATGAAATTTTCCCACTAGAAATTCGATCGGCCGCACAAGGTTGGTTGGTCTTTTTTCGATCATGCAGAAAAAGGAGGGAGCCTTCCCCCCTCAACAAACTGCCATTTCCAGCAGTGAAGTCACGGCCGGAAATGGCAGTTTAAGGGGGGCTCCTCCCTTAAGTCTTTTTTTTTTCTTTTTCCTTTCTCTTTTTATATTTTTTTTATATTTTTGAATTCTTTTTTTGTTTTAATTTAAAGGATAAGGGTATAAAGTAATTTTATCAATCACTTAATCGAATTTTGGATGGATTTCGTCAGTAGGGACTTGTGGCCTGTATTTATGAAAGGTTGAGGACCCAGCGCGCTAAAAAAATATTAGGGACCCAGGCGATTCTAAGTGTAAAGGTTGTGGACCTTTTGTGAAATTTACCTTTTTTAAAATTAAAAAGTTAAAAGGGTATAATCATCATTTTCCATGAAAAGTTGATGGAATAGTGTCAAAAGGGACCTTTCGTGCACATTTATGAAAGGTTAGGGACACAGGAGAGTGAAAAAAAGGTTAGAGACGAAACTAGTTCTTAACTCAAAGGTTATGGACCTTTGTGAAATTAACCTTTTAAATTATATCAAGATTTATATGTGTCTTTGCATACATATTTTTTGCATGTAAGTTAGTTTTACCAAACAATTGGTTTTACCAAGCAACATTCTATAAACTATATATACAAAGTTATTTTTATATATAAGGGGAGATAGAGGGGAGAGAAAGAAGAGGAGGGTAGGCTGTAGGTGGGGTTGGATTTCGAAACTAGGCTTGTCAATTTGGCTTGACAAGCCAAGTTCACTAGCCGGCCTTTGTTTGAGCTCGGCTTGTGCTCGATATTGAGGTTGGACAAAATAACTATAACCAACCGAACTAAACCAAAACTGAGTGGTTTGTTCTAGTTTGGTTCGGGTTCACTAAATTTTCAAATTGTTATGGTTTATTAAAATTAATAACCATTTGGTTATGGTTCTCGTTCCAAAACCAATAACCAAAACATAACCAAGTTAAGGTATTTGTTTCGAATTTATTAACTTAATTCTTAATTTAAATTCCCAAAATTAAAAGAATAAAATTATCTAACAACCTCGATTTTTATTTTTTTTGAAGGAAAATGCTTAATTTTCACTACTAGAATAATCAATCTCAAGAGCGTGATACAACCAGGGGGTGGGCTATTCAAGACACATGGAGAGTTAAATTCTCGAGGTCTACGAGCTAAAGAGTGAGCTGTACTATTTCCTCGTCTATTAACAGGTTGCAATCTAAAATTGTTAGCTCCATTTATCATCTCCTTATAGTCATAGAAAATAAGACCAAACTCTGACAAGTCCTCATGTCTTTACATTGCATCAACCACCACTTTCGAATCCATTTCAATGATAACATTCGAGATCCCAAGCGAACGTAGCCACGCCAATGCTTCCCTCAAACCCATGCATTCCGCCACATCTACCTCAAAACTGGCTTTCAAAAATTGAGTACAACTCTAAAAGAAGGTCCTTTGCTCATTGCGAATGATCATACCAAATCCAACAAGACCAACCTCTTTAAACAAGGCTGCATCTACATTGCACTTCAACCACCTGGATGGAGGTTTATCCCAAGTAAACCCCCTGTTTTGCACCATGAAACTGGACCCTTTCCCCTGTTGAGCTGCCATCCAATCATTTAGGTAGTTTAAGACTTGATAGACCACTGCTCTCGGCATTTGAGATAGTCCCTTCCACTCTTTCTCATTTCTACATTTCCAAATTGCCCAAGCAACAACAGACACTTCCTCCATTTCCTCATGCTTCTTCAAGAGAAAAAGATGAGAAAATAGCTCCCCAAAATTGTTAAACTCTCCATTAGGGAAATGAAATCCTCCCAGGGACCGGCAGCTTGCTGCGAAAGGACATGCCACCAAACAATGCAAAATAGTTTTGATTTCTTGATCACAAAACGCACACACCTCCTGCATATCTAATCCTCGATGAACCAACCTCTCCCTTGTAGGAGGACAATTTCTGCAGGCTTGCCATATGAAAAGCTTTATCTTGGAAGGAAGATGAAGGTTCCACAGTTTGTTTCACTGTCCAAGGACACGAAATGAGAACTCCTCGGCTCGAGGATCGGAAGAGCCACGTCCTGTACCCAGACTTCACAACATATTCCCCACTTTTGCTATAATGCCATACCATCCTATCCGGCCTAGGACTTTGACAAAGAGGGATACGACTTATTTCTTCCACATCCTTACTGGTAAACAAGTCTCGCAACAGATCCATATCCCATTCTTTATGATTCGGCTTAAACAAGTGACGGACCAAGATATCATACTCATCATTCATGGGTAGAGTCTCTAATCGGAACTGATCATTGCCCAAAATCCAAGGGTCCGCCCAAACATTAATGGTACTTCCGTCCCCCACCCTCCAACGACAGCCTCTTCTGAAGACATCATGAGAAGCCCATAGACTTCTCCAAGTGTAGCTCGGGTTATACCCAATCTTAGAAGACAAGAAATCTCCCCTCAGAAAGTGATGAGCCTTAAGAATTTTACTAACAAGCGTCTCGGGTTCATTTATCAACTTCCATCCTTGTTTAGCAAGCATGGCAAGGTTGAAAGACATCAAATTCCGAAAACCCAATCCACCATGTTCTTGTCTCTCACACAATTTATCCTATCTAAGCCAATTGAGGCTCTTTTTTTTTATCCGATTGTTTACCCCACCAAAATGAGTTCATAAGACCTTGGAGCTCACCACATAAAGACGAAGGCAAAAGGAAAATAGACATACAATATGATGGGATCGCTTGGGCCACTGATTTTATCAACACCATACGCCCAGCTTTGGACAGTAGTTTATTACTCTACCCTTGAGTCTTCTTCCAAACTTTATCACGGAGGAAATTAAAGACTTATTTCTTCTTCTGTCCCACCAATGAAGGCAACCCCGAGTATTTACCAATATGTAAACTGTCTCTGATGCGAAGAACAACCGAAACCCTTTCTCTTGCAGCCTGTTGGACATTATGGCTTATGGTTCCGATCTGCCAGATTTATCATAATTGATGGCCTAACCTGATGCTTCTTCGTATTTACTGAGGATATTTTTCATCTCCATAGCCTCTTCCTCAGTTGCTTTAAAGAAAAAGAAACTGTCATCAGCAAAGAGTAAATGTGTGACACTTGGTGCAAATCGGGCAACTCTACAACCATGGATTCTCCCTTGCAACTCAGCTTCCTGACTAATAGCAGATAACCCTTCGGTGCACAAAATGAATAGGTATGGTGAAAGGGGATCCCCTTGTCTCAAGCCCCTCCTTGGTATAATTGGACCAACTCTCTGGCCATTAACCAAGATCGAATAATGAAATGGGTAACACAATGCATAATAAGATCTACTCAACTTTGAGCAAAACTCATCCGAAGCATGATTTTATTCAAGAATTCCCAACTAACTCGGTCATATGCCTTACTGATATCTACTTTTATAGCCACAATCCCACTTTTACCTTGTTTTTTTTCTTTTCATGTGATGAATAAGTTCAAAGGCAACCAACATGTTATCTGCAATGGATCGGCCAGAAATAAAAGCAGACTGAAACTTTGAGATAATACCTGGCAATATGTGCTTGAATCGGTTGGCTAACACATTGGACACGATCTTGTACAGCACATTGCAAAGGGAAATGGCCGATAATCCTTCATGGTTTCTGGGTTGTCACATATTGGGATCAGGATCTTATTAGTGTCATTGAGAGAAGTAGGAAAAGATTTATCCTTGATTTTTATTAAAACCATGTAACTTAAACTATAGAGTATAGTTGTTGCCTCTACAAAATACATATTTTTTCTTTTTGCTTTTATTTAGTATTATTTTTATATAATCATAATTAAACCAAACCAAACCAAACCAAAACCGAATGGTTTGATTTTTGTTTGGTTTTAATTTTACAAAATAACCAAATAGTTATTTTCTCAAAAAACCATCGGTTTTCCGTTTCGTTTGGTTTTCTTAAAACTATGACCAAACCAAATCACGTTCAAGCCTACTCACTATATACTTGTGTCCAGGCTCAAATTTAGCTTGTGAGTTTTGCGAGCTGAGCCCGTCGTCAGCTTGCGAGCTTTTCTCTTTTTCGGTGAGCGGCTCACTGAACAGCTCTGAAGCCGAGTCAAGCACAAGCGGCTCGTCGATGTGGCAATCTGTTCTTGCTCGGGCTTGGTTTACTCACAGAGCGGCGAGCCCACTTACAAGCTTTTTAGCTCACGTAATTTTTTGACAAGTGAAACTTGAATATTTAACCACTGTACTACAATTCATCTACTAGTCATGATTGTTGAGATAAAGATAATAATTACCTACGCTTATTAAAAAAATTTTAATTACATGTAATGCATTTTTCAATTAGAAGATATCTTATCTTTTTTATATTTTTTTATATGATATACATCTCTCATATCTTTTTTCGTATTGACTAGTTGATTGGATCAATAAAACCAATTGAGATATCCCAACAATGAATGAATTCCAAAAACTAAATTGAGTGATACACCATCGTTATTGTGTAACACATGTAACAAAGTGCAATACATAAAACATGTAAATAATCTGAGGATTTCATATATATAATCAAGCCATATATTATTATAGAAGAATATTAATTTGAGTTCGTCTTCATATTTAATACTAATTTTTGTACTTGGAAATCAAACAAGTGTCTACAAATCTTCCTAGTAGCACCCCACAAAAATTTAAAAAAGAAAAAGAAAATCTTAAATCTTTTCCCTGGTAACCCTCAACCTTTATTAAAAAATTCCAAGTAATGAGAATTTAGTGAAAATAACATGCAATTATAGACCACCACATTTTTCAAAATGTGCTGTCCACATAAATAAACAGTACTACTCCCTCCGTCCCAAAAAGATATTCCCCCTTTCCTTTTTTATCCGTCTCAAATTATATTCCTCTTTCCTAAATTAATTTTTTAGTTTTCTAATTTACCCTCATTTATTGTGTATAGTAATTAACAATAAAGAACAATTAAAGTAAAATATTAAATAAATCAAAGGGTATATTAAGAAATACATTGTCAAATTATACATTTCTAATAACATTAAATGATGTTTTCTTAATCTATATGTAAAATGAAAGGGAAATATCTTTTTGGGACAGAGAGAGTATATTGACAAGACAGTTGGCTTCTTTGGTCTCAACATATTAAAAAAGTTTGGAACGGCGGAAATGCCGCTTGTAATAAATGATGTTTGTGTTTTCGTATATTGGTCTCTCCAAAATAATACTTGCAACAAATGTCATTATAATATCTCCCGTTTTATGTGAGTATGTATATGCATGTTACGTGAATTTGAATATTCATGTAGAGTGTATTTATCCATCCACATTGGGACAAGATCGATGGCCGTAATAACTACTGTTGGTCTCGTTGACGATACTTATTTATTTCTTGTTTATTGATTTAATATGGAAATAATCTAGAATCAGACAGTTAGTTCTTTAAGAAAACTAGCATTACATTGTGGGTAAATTTGACGATGTTATGTGTCAATAAGGTTATGTTTTTCCTTTTTCTTATTTTTATTAGACTAGATCACGAAATTGATTCTTTATGAAACCAAGCATCTCATCCTAGCTAAAGTGTTCAAAAATCACTCGAAATAAAATTTTCCACCCCATGTCGCCTACATCGATGCATGTCATGTGTATTAAGTCCACGAGGTATCTTTACAAGATACGTGAGATGAGAAGTTCTATAGCAAAACATATGAGGTTGTGAGTTGATATGTTTCACATCCCACGTTGTTAATTAATAGATATAGATCAAATAGTTCAATACCAGAGTAATGAAAAGTTGAATAAACATTAAAGTATGAGCATAAGAGGCTAACATATTATGTTTTATGTATTACACGTCCTTTGTAGCTAACATTTGGCAGTTTAATAGGAAAAAAGCTAAGACCTAGTACTTTTTCTTCACCCCCTGCCTCGAAAGGTATGAGACTAGAAAAGAAAGTGTAGTAATTAGGGTCCAAGTTTAGCCAATATGAGAGACCCTTGACTTAGAAATGGAAATCGATATCCGAGGTGGTTTATGCAAATGTAGTTGTAAGAACTGTGTCATTAGGCTCCTGAGATTGTACAGTTTCTTTAATTTCTTGCCAGAAAAATCTCGGGTCTATGCTTTATGTATGATAAAAGGGTACAATTGACTAAGTTCTGTACAAATGTGATTTATGTTTGTATAGCTGATACATAGGCAACTTCAGTGATTCTGGATTGTTGGCGTGTTGACTAGCTGAAGAAGGGGAAAAAAATAGAAGCCACTTGACTGGTTGAATTTGGCCTCATCTGGCCCTGAAAGGGCATTTTATTTGCTCCATTTAGAGACACTCTTGACGGAAATTTCTAAGAAACCAGGGTCGGGTTTTTTACAGAGCTCAGTTTCCAATGAGATGCTGTCATATGGTGCGTGTCAAGTGAGATGTCAGTCTGTGATTGGAGACCGGGCTCCTTAAGGAACTCGACCTTGTTTCCATAGCCGGACCGCACTCTTGACTTTGTTATTTGATACTCGTTTAAGGTTGTGTTGTTAGGTTGGAAAACTTGAGAAACGTCTTCCAACCATTAATCAATGAACCAATAAACTTTGTCAAAAATTTGGCTCATTTTTGGATAGTCCGTGATCTAACACTAGATAGTGTGGCACAATATGGTGCCATGTAATTGCGTGGCGTGTATTGGGACACGTCACATGAAAAACAACAATCATGTGACACACGTTATATGGTCATATGACATCATATCATGCTGTATATATGGTATATTTGGAATGGCTACGGATCGGGCTACAATTTACCTGTCAAAATTTTGGCTCGTACTCATATGTCTCCACTTAAAAAATGGCACGGGCCTGGGATGAGTGGGGAAGGCGTCGGTACGGGTAATCCATTCCACATTATCCATTTAGTGATCACTTATGTGGTGTATTTTTTTTGTTTTCGGAAGCATTTTCGTTTAGATTTTTTTAAAAACCAATTCTCTCTCAAACGTAACCTTTTTTTATTTTTTATTTGGTGTGGGCGAGGGGGGGGGGGGAGGGCTGCCAAACGTACTTTCAATCACAGGTACGGGCAATCATTCCACATTATCCATTTAGTGATCACTTATATGGTGTATTTTTTTTGTTGTTTTCTGAAGTATTTTTATTTAGATTTTTTAAAAACCAATTCTCTCTCAAACGTACCCTTTTTTTATTTTTTTATCTTTTTTTTTGGGGCGGGGAGGGCGGGAGGGCTACCAAATGTACTTTCAATCACACATTTATCTATCAAACTAATTTTATATGTAGATTTGTGAACTTTTTTTCTCACATTTCAACCACACATGTTCCCAAAAAATCACGTTTGACAAAATCAATTTTCAAAAATCTAGATCGTACAAACACTATCAAGCTTCATAAGTCTTATCACTACAGTTTACACTCTGTTCAACAACCATTTATAAATTGGCAATAGTTTTTTCAATGTTTATTTTTGATGCTATGTGTTAGGGATGGTAAAGGGGTCGAGTTTGGATCGGGCCCCAACATGCAAAGAATTTTTTCGCCGTATGACCCGTGAAGAGTCGGGTTGGGTCAGGTAGAGGTAGTAATTTTGCCCCATTTAGTGACCAGTTAAATTTTTTAATAATTTTTTCAATTGTTTTAATTTTTAAAATATTTTTACCTATTTTTAAATAATTTGTAATTTAATTTAACGGGGTCAGTTCGGGTTGGGTTAGCCGTGTCCTAATTTGAGTAGTGATTGACCTTACCTATTAACCCGCAGGCAAATCTGTTTTGCTCCATTCAGATAGGTGCCTTACGGTTTAAGTTCGAATTGTTTCAAATTGTCATTTCTACTATGTGCTATAGTTTGATTGGTTGAATTTTGTTGAAAATGTCAAATTATAGTTTGATGTGATTAGATTATAAGGTGTAAGTGTATGGGTTGACAAGTGTCGACAAAAGTGTAACCATCACTATTATTTATTATTATTTGAATTTTTTCTATCTTTATATTCTTTTTCATTTTTCTCACTCCTTTTTCTCCTACACTTTCTCTTTCTTTTCAATTAAAGTAATTTTTCAAAAAATTTCTAGCACCCAATAATCCATTATTAAGTGGGTGTTAAAATTTTTTTGAATCATCTTCTTTTTATCTCCTCCACATCATCTCCAATCCACAATGTCTCCATCGGAGATACTCAAGATACGAGACTGCTAGTCATTCAAGAAGCGATAATATTAACTAGGCTAGCACAACTGCTTGGGTTGAGGGAAGAGGTGCTCAAAGATAATGGTAGATGAGGCTTATTTGTTACAAAAATCATATATTAGTAGAAGTGTAGAACAATAAACAATATAGCAATTTACAGTCTAATTACTCTGTCAGAAAGATATAAAGAATGTCTAAAACACCATAAAGTCCCACCGAAAAAATCGACGTCTCAAGCTCAATAAAACATAATGGGATGGTGGAGAGTAGTCAATGTACGGAATAGGGGATCAATTTGTAAGAATCTGAACGTCCAGTGACCACTTTGCCACAAATATAAACCTGAATTGCACCAATATCAACTTTTGAATTTTAGCATTCTCAAATATTTCACTACAATACGCAATATTCTACAGCCACATGGGTCAAATTGCAAGAAATTTTATTATTATTATTATTATTATTATTATTTATTTTCTTTTTTTTTTTTTTTGCAACCAAATTGCAATAATTTTGTTACCCTATCTAATCTACTCAATGGCCACAGACCAGTAGTTGAGCTATCTCTACTAATTCTAAAAACTATGCCATCGTTATTGTGTAATACATGTAACCAAAAAGGTTTTAGTTCATTTGGGATTTGATATCTAATCAAACTATTTATACAATATTAACACTTTTTTTTTGAAAGATTATACAATATTAACTTGAGATATATATATATATATATAATCATCATCATCATCATCATATTTAATAATAATTATTGTACTTTGAAATCAAATATGAGTCTACCAAATCTGCTTATTTATCTCTATACAAAAAATCAAAAAAGAAAATATTAAATATTTTTTGTCCCGAGTAACCCTTAATCTTCTTATTAGTTTAATTAATTGATTAAAAAAACTCCAAGCAATGGGAATCTTAATCTATGTGAAGTAACGTGCAATTGTATGCGTTGTCCACATATATAATAATGTAATAATAATTGACAAAGATAGGTGGGTTGTGTGTGTATATATATGTCCCAAGGTTGGTAACGGCGTAAATGCCGGTTGCATGGTGAAGACCCTACACCATGACACCAATGTTGTTTGTGTTTGGTATTTAAAGAAGTTGACATTTAATGGCATAGTTGATGTAACCTGCCTTTAGGTATATTGGCTTCTCTTTGCCTATATATATCTTGTTAATGGACCTACTAGATCACATACTTCACTAAAACATTAATGAAATAAACGAATGAAAATGTTATGAATCTAGAATCTGAATTTTTTTTTTCTTTCTTGTTGCAAAAGTAATCACATCATGAGTGGTTCACTATGAGATGTCATGCGTGGCGTGAATCTGGACACGTTACATCAATTGTCAATGGGCTAAAAGTGTCATTCATGCATATATGGCGCCTAATGTGTTGGTTCATATCATTTCCCTTTAAAAAAATAGATCTTTAGTATAAAGAGTTGATAAAATATTTGTAGTTCCGATATAGCACTATCTAGTATGACACCAATATAGCACTATCTGGTATGGCACCATATGTTGCCATATGGCCATGTAGCCAGTATCGATGCATGTCACATAGTTGTAGTTTTTCATATGGTGTATCTCAATACATACTATATGGTCATATGATATCATATAATATTACATTTTTTTAAAGATATTTGGTGAGTGGATTTTTTAATTGATCAGAAATCTGAACAACTTTATATGGCTTGTTTAATAATCTCTCGCAACGCATTCATGTGACGGGGAGATCATCTTTACCAGTAGTTAGGTGCTATAAGAGTTGGGTAAATTTCACAAAAGGTCCCCAACCTTTATAAAAAACAATTCATTCCTAACTTTTTAAAAGAATAATCTAACATGATCATTTGGGAAAGTTAATGTTAGAATTCACCCGCTTCAGTGTTGCAAGTTTCAGAGTGAACTGAATAGTGGATAACAATTATTATTCCAGAAGCTATTACGTTTTGAAAAAACAGGGGAGCCCTCAAGATAACCTGCATTCAGCAAGCGAAATTGAGTTAATTATGCCAAATATTACATAATAGAAATATAAAGCTGACATAGAATTAAAATTTACATACCTAATGGTTAAATAACACATATGACTATAAATTGTTGAATACCTCCTTGTAAACGACATTCAACGTAGACTTGCTAGGATCACCGTTGTCGTCACATATTATAAACTTCAACCCATCATGATTCGTAACCCTCAAAATGGCTACATACAACTGTCCACGGGTGAACACAGGCCTTCGAAGGAAAATACCAACATTCTCGAGAGATTTGACCTTGACTCTTGTTAATAGTCATTGCATAACAGATCATCAACAGGAACTGTCTCCACTGAAAGGTAAATGGTAGTCTAATATCTAACATAGTGAGGGTTAATCTAGGAATAAAAATATAACATTTTAATAATTCATTCTTAAACCGCGAGTTCATTTAACAAATATTAAAGAATTAAATTCGGTTATAAGAGTGAAAAAAACCATAGATTATATATACAATGAGTTATATAGAAGCCGATTCAACTCTAAAAAAGCCGATAGCTTAAATGATTAATTTACTCAAATATTGATTTGAAACGGGTGAAATGTTTTTAAGCTAATATAGAAATCAAACTAACAATATAATTAATATTGTCACCTATTGATGTATATAAAGGATGTGCCATGTAAAGTTTACCACGAAAGAACAATGGACAAAATAAAATTAGACAATTTAATATTCATCTGGATGAATGATTTTTTTTTTTTTTGATAATTGTTAAATTATATGTTAAAAATTTATCTCATTCCAAATCGCAGTGACTTTAAATCAATCAAGTCGGCAATAACTCTGATAAATAAACGTTCCAAGGACAGATCAAATGTCTTAGTAATTAGATGATACACAACCAATTATGCATTACTCCAGCATGAAAAGTTGAAAAAAATATACAAAATAACGTTCACCCAAAGTTACAATGCGTCCATAATTAATTTAATGCACATAAATGAGAATTGAGACGATTCCTTTAAAAACAAAATATCTTATTTTATTTGCAATTTAAAAAAAATTGATTGATTAATGCTTATGCATTAATAAAAAATCAAAAACTCGAATAAATTGTTTGCAATTTAATATTTAAATTCATTATTTATAAAGATAATCGTCATTGTAAAGTCGGACTTCAAGTCTTTTTTTTTTTGGTCTTTAAAAATTTTTTTAAAATAAAATTATTTTACATTAACTTCAAAATATTAGTATTCAATTAAAAATAAGTTGTGCAACTAATGAAAAAATTTCGCTAAAATATATCATTTAAACAAAGGTTTGCACACAGACACAATAAGCAGCCCACATTCAGTCAAAATAAAATATTTGAATAGATTCATCACATTTGTGTATTGAGATAAAAAAGGGACAGAGTGACATCGACTAATTTTCCATTTATAAATAAGAGGTCCTCAAAAAGAAATCATTAGACGGATCAATACACATGGAAAACATATGGAGTTTAAAAAACTTTTACAGTAGAGAAGCATTAAATAAATCATACAAAGTTTAATATGGAACTCAATTACATGAAATATTAATCGTCACAATTGGTGTTGCGAAAATATTTAAAAACTGTTTAAAAAAAGAAAAAAGGAAAAATAAATGAATTCACTACCCAATGGAAAGATGAAGAATTTGTATTCTTATACAGTGATTGATATGTCACAATCTCCCTTTTTTTCATGCAATGTTGATTTGAATTAAAAGAGAATATAATAACATTTGATATTGAGGATGAAATAATGAAATAATAATAACCTGGTTACCTTCAAAATAGTAATAAATAATCCTAAGAGTCACAAGCAAACTAATTTATTTTGATTATATTCATATTGCATTAAAAACATATAACTATAGTTCAGACGAGTATAGAAATTAACGAAAGAGTTTGGACACCACCTAAAAAAAATCGTTCGAGGACTGAGGTAATGTCGACTCCAAATGAAGTTTCGCGGCAAGTGGTGAGCTACACAGGGCTGGTGAAGATCAAATGACTATAATATCATGTGTAAGGTCATCATAAATAATTTTAATAACTTGAAGAAACAAATTAAATATTTGGCTGAATTTTTGACTTGAGAAAATGATTGAAATTTCGTCTACAGTTGTGTGATGAGTTGATGATGAAATAAGTCAAAATTTTTAATATAAGGTATGAAATGAAAAAAGTTGGCTGAAAATG
The DNA here is from genome assembly GCA_963692815.1 of Nyctanthes arbor-tristis. Taxonomy (NCBI): domain Eukaryota; kingdom Viridiplantae; phylum Streptophyta; class Magnoliopsida; order Lamiales; family Oleaceae; genus Nyctanthes; species Nyctanthes arbor-tristis. Next base: position 85,823 of record CAVNYN010241068.1, on the reverse strand, counting down.
GTAAAAATACTAAGTAAGGTTAGTTGCATAATTTAGGGTTTTTTAATGATCAAGCCGTGAGCAATAGTTAAAGAAAATGGAGGAAAAAATCATTAATTGGGTTAGTTAGCAATTATCATTACGATTATCATTAAAGAATTGGATGAAAATAGGAAATCTATTCCAATAAGGTTGATTGTTTGATTTAGTGTTCAAATTCTATAGCAGTTGAAAGTTACCTTTGATTGAGGGATATGTATATAGGAACCTATAGATTTTGAATTCATGATTTATGATTATCACTTTATATGTTAAATTATCTATATATAATTCTTGAAAATAATAAAAAGATTAAAAAAATTAATCAAGGGCTAAGATTAAGAGGTAAACCAATGGTCAAGAAATGCCGGATTTAGAAAATAATTTTGGGTGGGAAAACAGAAAAAGGAAATGGTGTTGCTTTTAAGTATATATGGATTTCATTTTACTTCATACAATAAGAGTAAAATGGTCATTTTGTCCGTATATAAATGTGAAAAATGATAGAAATTTCCCATAGAGACATTTTATATTTATTTTTGAAAAGTTGGGGACCTACATACTTGAAAAAAAGATTGGAGATGAAATTGTTACTTTTTACAAAAGTTGGAGACTTTTTGTGAAATTTACCCATAAGATTTCGACCGTTGGCGGCATAGATATGAAAGGTAGTGAACCAATAAAATTTATTGAATTGATCTTTATTCAACCTTGTTAATTGATTTTATTTTTATTTTATATTTACAATATATCAAGGTTTATATGTGCTTTTCCATACAAATTTTTTGCTTGCAAGTTAGTTTTACCAAACAATATTCTTTAAATTATATATACACACACGTCTATATAGTTATTTTTTATATACAAGGGAATAAAGTGGGGAGGGAAACAAGAGGGGGGGTAGGCTGTAGGTGGGGATAGAACCCAAGACTAGGAGTGTCAATTTGGCTCGACAAGCCCAGCTCAGCTAGCCGGCCTTTGTTTGAGCTCGATTGTGCTTGCTAGTCGCTATATACTTGTGTAAAGGCTCAAACTCGACTCTCATTTTTTGAGAGCCAAGCTGTCGGCTCGTGAGCCGTTTGTCAACTTGCGAGGTTTTCACTTTTTTTTTGGTGAACGGCTTGCTGAACAGCTCTGAAGCCGAGCCGAGCACAAGCGTCTCGCTGATGCGGCAATCCGTTCTTGCTTGGGCTTGGTTTGCTCATCGAGCGGCGAGCCGGCTTACAAGCTTTTTATCTCACGAAATTTTTTGACAAGTCTATCTGAGACTTCTTAAAACTTGAGTATTTAACCACCGTACTACAATTCATCTACTAGTTATTGTTGTTGAGACAAGATAATAATTAACCACCCTTATTTTTAAAAAAATAATAATTTCTTGAAATGCATTTTTCAATTAGAAGATATCATATCATTTTTTTATATAATATAATATATATCTCTCATATTTCAAATTGACTAGTTGATTGGATTTGGATCAATAACACCAATTGAGCTATCCCAACAATGAATTCTAAAAACTATATTGATTGATTCACCATCATTATTGTGTAACATATAACAAATTGCAATACACAGAAGATGTAAATAATCTCAAGATTTCGTATATATAATCAAGCCATATATTATAGAATAATATTAATTTGAGTTCATCTTAATATTTAATACTAATTTTTGTACTTGGAAATCAAACGAGAGTCTACAAATCTTCCTAGTATCACTCTACAAAAATTAAAAAAGAAAAAGAAAATATTAAATCTTTGTCCCTAATAACCCTCAACCTTTGTTAAAAAATTCCAAGTAATGAGAGTCCAGTGAAAATAACATGCAATTGTGGACCACATTTTCCAAAATGCGCTGTCCACATAATAATAATAATAATAATAATAATAATAATAATAGTAACATATTGACAAGACAGTTGGCTTCTCTCAACATATTAAAAAAGTTTGGAACGGCGGAAATGCCGCTTGTAATAAATACAGGTGTGCCAATGTTGTTAGTGTTTTGGTCTTTAAATTTGACATTTAACGAAATAATTGATGTAACGTGCGTAGTGCTTCCAAAAAAAATGCTAGCAACAGATGTCATTATAATATCTCCCGTTATATATATATATATTATGTGAACTTGAATATTCATGTAGAGTATATTTATGCACCCACATTGGGATAAGATTGATGGCCATAATAGTATAGTACATTTTAAAAGTGTTATAGAACCACTGTTCGTCTCTTTACCGATACTTTTTATTTCCTGTATATTGGTTTTATATAGAAATAATCTAGAATCAGACAGTTAGTTCCTTAAGAAAATTAGCATTACATTGTGGATAAATTTGACGCTGATATGTGATAGTAATTGGTATGTGTTCTTCTTTTTTCTTCTCTTTTATTAGACTACATCTCGGAATTGATTCTTTGTGAAACCAATCATCGCATCGTAGCTAAAGTGTTCAAAAACCTCTCGAAATAAAATTTTCCACCCCATGTCGACTACATTGATGCATGTCACTGTATTAAGTCCATGAGGTGTGCATCTTTATAAGATACTTGAGATGAGAAGTTCTATAGCAAAACACACCGGAGGTTGTGAGTTGATATGTTTCACATCCCACGTTGTTAATTAATAGATATAGATCAAATAGTTCAATATCAGAGTAATGAAAAGCTGAATAAACATTAAAGTATGAGCATAAGAGGCTAACTAATGTAACCAACATCAAATGAAACAAACGCATACTTACGTACGAACATGTGCTAATCTCCTTGCAATGAATGAGTAGGTGCTAGCTGTTGACATGAAGGCGGGTTGTGCGAGTATGACAACTGAGCTTTATTAATAGAGAGTAATTACTTTAATTTAGATTCTTTTTGCACAACTTGAAAATTTAAGAACAGTAATATCGAATAAGCTAAAGATTCTAATCAAGAAATCACATTACCTTCTATCTTAATTAAATTATTATCGTTCGACTTCCTCCCACCACACTTTTTAAATGTTGTATATCCCTTACCTGCCCTCTTCACTCTTCCACACCCTATAATATTTTAGATACGATCAATTTTAAAAGTACGACTGAAATTAAATTGCAATAAAAAATAAATATTATAGAAGGAAAAATTAATTATGATTTTTTTGGAATAGGGACATGTTGTAATGTCAGGTATTATTATAATTTGAGAAAAGAAGTTATGAACATTTCATCAAACAAAATATTAAAATTAAATTGAATTTATTTATGCAACTATTTATTCAATTTTTCCAAAATAAGCCTAACCAAACTTTTACATTTTTTTAAATAACCAACCAAACTTTTACTTTTGAATTATAATAAAGAAGTGGTTAATAACAGCGAACTACTTGCAAATGGACGAAAAGAATTTGTCTATGAAAAAACATATAGTTTTGTTAGGAGCAGAATCGTAAAAATTTGTCAAGATTTGATGGAGATTATGTTGGATTTATTGTCAAAAATAATTCAAAGTTGAAAAAGAAAAGGAAAAGGAAAAAAGAAGAGTTCTTGGAGGAAAAGGAATCCAAATCCTAGAAGGAATTATCTTATCTTCCAAGTAAACAAAGCCTATAAATAGATGTGTTTTCTTCTTCTTTTAGGTACAAGAGTGACTTGAGTCTTTGAGAGAAAAATTGGCGAGCTTAGCATCTTGTGAGTTTTTCTTGTAACTCTTTGAGGTTTGTTCAAAGAGTAGAAACTTTAGGTGCTGTAGAGTTTGAGTATTTTTCTTGTAATACTTGGGGGTTGTGGGTTGGTGAGTGAAATTCTATATGGTTGTAGCGACTTGAATCATATAGTGAAAAGCTTTGATAGTCCGTAAATTTGTCTTCGTTCTTTTATTTTTCCCTTGTCTCATCAAATTCCTTAAACAACGATCTTGCGGGCGTAATAGGGGAATCTACATTAATTCCCAACAGATTATATGTTTATATGTTACCCTTTATAAATTTATAAATTGATAAGGAAGTGGATGAGATTCTGTAATGGATTTCGCATAAGGTGAAAATAATAATAGATAATTATTGCAAATAGTACAAAAGATATACTATCTAAAAAAAAAAAAAGTGTCCAATATTCATGTTTGAGATAGAGGCGGATTTGATTGAAGTTATAATTCGAAACTTACCATAGAATACAAACTATAATTGAATTCTAATGGAACTTACTTATCGCCTTCCTAGATGGGAGACGCGTTCTCATTTTTCAGTCTTGTTGTCGTCCCTTCACTTCTACAATTATATATATATATATATGTACACAAACGTCCTTATTATTCAACAAAATGGTCGCCAACTAGATTAAAGACGTTTCTCAATCTAGAAAATAACATAACTCTTCTTTGTTAAAAAAATGTGGAGTTGATAAAATATTTTATATGTATATTTTTTAATTTAAAAATTTGTAGAGACCCCCTTAATAATTTTTTTTTTTTGGGAATCCTCTTGATAATAATAGTATGTGTGAAAATGAACTTGTGATAGAACATTACATTTTGATGAAATTTATTAAGAATAAGCGAATTTATATAAAATCTTCAAAATCCAATAATAAAATGAAATAAAATAAAATACAAATAGGATAGCATAGTCTCAGAGCATGTTTGATCCTATTTATTTGGGTAATTTATAATGAGGTGAGAGGTAGAATGTGTATTAAAAATGTAAAAAAATGTGAAATATGTGATTGTAATTAAACAGTTGTCAAATCAAATGTTAAATCAGTGGTAGATAAATTTATAAATTGAGAGAAAAAATAGGATCAAACAAGCTCTCAATCTAGCGCCGAGATTTGAGCACTGCAAACTTTGTGAGCTTGCTTATTGACATACACCGATACTCCACATTTGGCACAATAAGTAGAGTTTTTGATTTTACGAACCGAACTTTTTCAAAAAGTAACGTTCAGGAAAATCCATTGATTGTTTGGTTATTTGTTCAAAGAAAATTTACTAGTTGGGCCCCGTGTCCTAAGAAATTTTATGGAGAGGTTGTACACACACAACCTCTCGTGATTGAGAGATCAAGAGGTCCCACTTATTATTTTCTAATCATAAAGAGTTATATGTGTGTAACCTCTTTGTAAAAGAAGATATTACCTCTTTATAGTCAGACCAGTCTGAAAACAGTTCATTGTTCACACACAGTCACGCTCACACACGAAAGCGCATTACATATTCATATTCATATTCATGTATGTCCTTTAACGGCCAGGCTTGTCGCCATCTGTACGCCCTCGATCTTCCGCCTCACTCTCCATCTCCGTTACGTTTTCATATACTCTTTTCACCAAATCCAATGCAGCTGTTTCCGTGAATTTTTAAAGCTTTCTTTATTGAATCTCTTACCACAAACACTGCTACACCTCAACAATCTGTCTCTCTCTGCATTTTGTAATCGACCTACTACTTCCGGTTTTCAACTTTTATTTTTCCTTTTTGTTTTTTTTTTTAAATTGAATGCTATAAAGATTCGAAAAAGCCCATTTACTGAAATGGAAAAACTCAGAAAATCCTTCAAATCTCCCCAATCCAGCCCCCAGCGGCAGGAAGAACTGCAAAATCTGCTTCATCATCAAAAACCCATTACTGTAGATAGCAGCAGTAACACTACTACGGCTAACTACGCAGCCGCCGCCGCCACCGCCGCTGCGGTTGCCATGGCTTCATCGTCGTCCTTTGTCTCCTCCCCATCTCCTTCCAAAGACGTTATCGTCAAAATCAACGGCCAAGATTCCTTCAAGGAACCAACTAAAACGGGGGACAACTCTAGTAGTACTAGTAATGCCGGAAGAATGTGGAGGGACTCGAGTTATGATTTCTCCAACGACGCCGTTATGAAAGCCGCCGCGAACAACAAGGATTTCGATTTCGTAACAGAGTCTCCGTTATCCCGTATAGCAGAAAGTCCGAGCACGAACTACGACCAGTTAACGCCGAGGGAAGTTCGGGTTTCGTTTAATGACAACGCGGCGGAACCGGCTGGGGCTCGGGGATCGAAACCCCCGTCCAACGACGAACCGGATGAGGTTCTGGTATGTAGCTCGAACTCATCGTTCCGGAGGAAATCCGGTTTGCTCAGGACCAAAACCAAGTCTAGATTGCTCGACCCGCCGGAGAACTATCAGAGATCACAGAACCTGAATCCGAAGACCCCAAAATCTCAGATGTTAGGAAAAGGAAGTGAAATCGACGAAGATGATCCATTTCTAGATGAAGATTTGCCGGAGGATTACAAGAAAATGAAGTACAGTGCACTTTCGATTCTTCAATTGGTGAGCTTGATTCTGATTGTCGGGGCTTTAATTTGTAGTTTAACTATTAATGTACTGAAGAGGAGGCATATTTTTCATATGGAATTATGGAAATGGGAATTAATGGTTTTGGTATTGATTTCTGGGAGATTAGTTTCTGGTTGGGTGATTAGGATAGTGGTGTTCTTCTTCGAGAGGAACTTTTTATTGCGAAAACGGGTTCTGTATTTCGTTTACGGGCTGAGAAAAGCGGTGCAGAATTGTATATGGTTGTCTCTGGTTTTGATTGCTTGGCAATGCATTTTCGATAGTAGGGTTGAGAGAATTACAAAGCGGAATGTTTTGCCTTACATAACGAAGATTTGGGTGTGTCTCTTGTTTGGGACATTGATTTGGTTATTCAAAACCTTGCTTGTTAAGGTTTTAGCATCCTCATTTCATGTCAGCACGTTTTTTGATCGGATTCAAGAATCTCTGTTTAATCAGTATGTCATTGAGACGCTGTCCGGTCCGCCATTGGTTGAGCTCCAACAGGAGCAGGAAGAGGAGGAGAAGGTGATGGCAGAGGTTCAGAAACTTCAGAGTGCTGGGGTGACTATACCAGCTGATCTTAAGGCGAATGTGTTTCCAAAGAGCGGGAAATTGTTCACGCCTCGGAAGAGCCCCAGGTCTGCTGGTGGAAAGAGTCCTGCATTTTCTCGGATTATGTCTAAGAAGGAAGAAGAGGCTGCTATTACAATAGATCATTTGCATAGGTTGAATCAGAAGAATGTTTCAGCTTGGAATATGAAGAGGTTGATGAATATCGTTCGGAAAGGTGCACTATCGACTCTGGACGAGCAAATTCAGGGCTCAACTGATGAGGATGAGTCAGCTGTGCAGATAACTAGTGAAAAACAGGCAAAAGTTGCAGCCAGGAAGATCTTCAACAATGTGGCAAGGCCTGGATCGAAGTAAATATTTCGCCTTCTTGGTTTTTCGATGGCAACTCGCTTATATGTGCATAATTTGATTATGTTGTCTTAGTCTATTTGAAATTAAATTGTCATTCTGTTAACTCCATCACGTGCATTTTGCATGCATGGATACATAGAATATTTGACGCTGACATTCTCTGAGTTATATAAAGTGCTTTATAAAGGTTACAAAGATAATTTGGAGGTTGGCATTTGAAGCCAACATCAGAAAATTCCTTCTGCTCAAGAAACCTTTAATTCACTAAAAATGTGGATCATTTTACTGAAAGAACTTTAGTTTTATCATTTACGTGCTTTCTATGCTGTTTGTAATTTATTTACATAAAATATGATTTAATATTCCACTTTCTGTGATTAGATTCATTTACCTGGATGATTTGATGCGCTTTATGAGAGAGGATGAGGCTTCGAAAGCCATGCTCCTTATAGGAGGAGGGACTGAAGACAAGGGGATCAGCAAACGAGCTCTTAAAAATTGGGTGGTAAGTATAATTTTATCCTGTTTTCCCCTTCTCATTGAGAGCTATCATAGTTCCAAAACAATCTTAATTTACTAAAACAAAAGACTAGGCCATGCTTTCAAGATATATGTTTATGGGATGACATGCTTTTCATGTGCGATTTATTAAAACAACTTATCAATCCAGTCAAACTGTGTCGCCCAGGTTCAAGATGACCCCTTTAGCCAACCATGGTCCAGACAATCCATGCTACATAGTACTAATGCATATACCTCGTTTCACCTTGGTTATTAGAACTATGCCCTCTTGGCATTGCTGATATTTCATGTAGTTAGAAGTTTTTTGTTACACACCCTTCTCTTTACCAATGTTTAGAAAACCGGACTCACCATCCAACCACAAAAGGCAAGAAGTCTAGGGTCAAAAGGTTGAACCGAGGTCGGACCGGTTTTAATTAAATAATTAAAAAAATTAATTTTTACCTAAAAAATATGAAAAAGAGCGAACTTTCTTTCTTTCTTTCTTCCTTTTTTTTTTCCTCTTTTTTTTTTTTTTAATATAACATTTTCCCGGTTTTATTCCAGTTTTTACTGGTTTTGACTGGTTCAACTTTGGTTTTCCAACTTTCCAATCCAGGTTTCAGATAACCGGTTTTTAGGGTGAACCGGACTGGTTTCCGGCAGTCTTCAGTTTTCCCCGTTGATCCGGCCAGTCCAGTCCAGTTCTCTGAATGACGGTCTTTACTTAAAACTTAATAGATGCCCCACCCTTAAACATCCTCCTCTATGTATAGGGTAGAAATATTTGGATGACCTAGTACATTTTATATAGGAAGAGTGAAACCTATATATATTCTATCTGTCATGTTCTTTTCTATGACAAATATATTATAGCCCTTCCTTTTTCTTATACTGCAGGTCAATGCATTTAGAGAAAGGCGAGCCCTTGCCTTATCATTGAACGACACAAAAACTGCTGTCAACAAGCTGCACCAAATACTGAATGTCATCGTGGGAGTAATCATAGTTATTATCTGGCTCCTTATACTAAAAGTTACTACCACACATTTCTTTATCTTCTTAAGCTCTCAACTTCTTTTGGTTGTGTTTATGTTTGGGAACACGTGCAAGACGACGTTTGAGGCTATTATCTTTTTATTTGTGATGCACCCTTTTGACGTGGGTGATCGTGTTGAAATTGACGGAGTTCATGTAAGATTTCTTCCATACAAATTTGTTTTGTTTGCATTGGAATCTGCCTGTCATGCATATCCTTTGTCGTCGTTATATATTTCCGCTTTGTATAACATCTGTTTTAATTTTATTGCAGATGGTAGTCGAAGAGATGAACATATTGACTACAGTTTTTCTGAGATATGATAACCAAAAGATTTTTTACCCAAACAGTGTCTTATCGACAAAGTTCATTGGTAATTACTACCGCAGTCCAGATATGGGCGATGCAATTGATTTTGTCATCCACATTTCGACTCCCATGGAAAAGATTGCAATGATGAAGGAGAGAATAACAAGGTACCAGTAGTTTCATATCTTCTTTTTCCTGATATCCATGTACCTCAAATCAAGTAGCTGTCCTCTCGGGTGAAGCCCAAATAGAATAGAAGTGTACTAAAACGTAACCATGAAGCTTAGCCAAACATATTTCGAAATACACGTTTAAGCTTTTAAAAGGTTACTTGTCGGTAATTCTAAAGTAGTGAGTGGGAGAAGCTCGAAATAATTTACTTTTTACCTCAGTACATTCAGATGTAGGAGTTAATTTCAAAATAAGTAACTCCCCCCCCCCCTTCTAACCTGTTTTACTTTCAAAGAAAATAGAACAGTAATTTATCTTAAAATGTTTCGAAACAAAAAGTCATTTTAAAAGTAACTTCACTTATTGTTAGAAAAAAAAATGTAAAACCAGAACTTTTAAGCTTGTGTTTCGACTTTCAGTTTTGAGTCTTCCGATCTCATTGTTGTTTTGTGTTTTCAGTGTAATTTAAGAGAAGAATGAATTAGTTTTCCTTATTCTTGCCTTCTTACGAGAGCTTTTCATTGCTTTTATTAAACTGTATGTAAACACGAGATTTCGCCCTAATATTTGTGTTTGTGGCATTATGGCAATGCAGATATATTGACAACCGGAGTGATCTGTGGTATCCGGCTCCATTGGTAGTCATGAGGGATGTGGAGGACATGAACAGGATGAAATGGTCAGTGTGGCCTAATCACACGATAAATTTTCAGGATATGGGCGAGAGGTATGTGAGGAGAGCTCTTCTGGTCGAGGAGATGGTCAAAATTTTCCGAGATCTTGATATTGAATACAGATTGCTACCTCGTGAAGTGAATGTACGCAATATGCCACCTTTAACTTCAACCAGACTTCCATCTACTTGGAACGCATTCACTTCTTGATCTTGTGCCTCGATTATGGTTAACTCTTCAGCCGAGGTTCAGCCCTTGCTCGGTCCAATGGAGCAGGTGATGAAAAACTGGAACATTTTGAAGCTAAACTGGTCCTATCTAACGCCCTTGGTTTGAAGACGGTGTCAATATTCTCATACTGGACTTTAGATCCATATGAGAGAGAGCTAAACCCCGACATTGCTGAATTATTTGTAAATATACTAAATAGTTGAGCTTGTGCTCGAACCGAATGTTTTCTTTCACTTGAGAAATTTTGAAACTTCTTAATATGTTACTGTGTTATTAGCGATGTCGAAAGGACTCCCATGTTGTGGGTGCCTCTTGGATTTCTATATCGATGAAACTCGTATGGAAAACATGTTTTGCATGGAATATATTATGTCTCCAGTTTCTGCGATCAAAAAATTTTCAAGCACTTTTGAGAGGTGGTGATGTCCCCCTTTCCATGCATATGAGCCCATGGTTTCCTATTGACAGCCGTTGATTTGAGTGGCCAGTTTACTACCACTCAGAATTTGAACCGCTTAGATTGTCCCATAATATGATAACGGACTTGGAAATTTTCAAATACCTCCAGGAGATGCCATTAAGGTACCGTTTGTCCCATCTAAGTGTATGGATATACACTATGTATATTTGTCGGGATACCATAATTGGATTAAAATTTAGCACGAACGAACTACCCATGATACCCAACTCATTTCTTGCCTCTATCTTAAACCAATGAACCAGAATAGAACCAAATAAAGAGGTCCCAGAAATGGCAGTTGCAGTAGCTCGGTGAAATTGGGTTCTTTTCTCTGATTGGTAAACTCCCAAGTGAAAGAAGATTCCATAGAATATACGTAGCCCCCTTACCCGCAATTTTGGGGATTGGGTGTCCAAAGAAACAACCTTAACCCATTCCCTATCAAATCGTCTTTTTCAATTCTTTTTCATAATATTATCCTTAAACACTCTCACCCTACCCCACCCACCCTCAATAGTCCTCTTTATAATCAACCCGTAGAAAACCTTGTAACAAACATTCAAAATGAGTTGTAATACATCCTCTTTCAGGCTTCCTCAATTCGAACAACAAAAACTTATAAAAAAACTTGAAATCTTCAAGATTCGGGGCAAAGACAAATGCGGCCGCACAGTTCTTAGCATCATCGGCAAATATTTCCCAGGTGTGTATTAATGCAAACAAACTTCCTTCACGGTACTAAACGGTACCAAACATAGGAAATCTTAACCTTCTTTTAATAATAAATTGTCTTTAGGGAGGCTTGTGAGTGTTGAGGCCATTGTAAAAGTGTGGTTTTAAAAGTTAAGGCAAAAGCGTCTGTGCTTAAAGAGTTTTTTAACAAAGTGAGCTGATTTATCTAAGCCATTGACTTGGCATCTTTGATCTCAACCGTCCATTGTGTAGTATTTATACTTTTTGGATCTGATCAGATTTTGTAGGGTTCACTATTCCCGTCTGGTATTCAAGGGATTGAGTCTCTCTAGTTGTCTCTCTGAAAATTCCAATTTTATGTAATTCTTTGTGTGTTCGTAGTGGGTTTGAGAGGTCTTTTGTGAGAGATATCCTAGAGTGTTAGAGATTTGTTCTCTCTTCTTTTGTGGGTTTGTACAGACTGTGTTTGTAACCATTTTTACGCCGGTTAAAGCAGATTTTGGAAGCATATCCACGGTGGGTGGAGCTTCAACGGAAGGAAGTAGCGATTCTATTAACTTGGTATCGTGAACCTCTTCGGGGCCTTCGGGCCGAATCCCGAGTTCGTTGTGTTTGTTATTTTTGTTTCTCTTCTTACTGTCGCGATTTTGCATTCCTACAATTTGGGGGTTTCTTGTGGTTTTTTGGGTCGATTAATCTTACAGCCATCAAGAAGCACTTGGAGAATGAAGTCCTTACAAGACTGGATGAAAAGCCATTTGTAATAGTGTACATGCACACAGGGGTAAATAAAACAGAAAATTTCCTCGGAATTTCTGCAGTGAAATCAATATACAATTCGATTCCAATAGAAGTTAGACAGAATCTGGATGCATTCTACTTCTTGCATCCCGGGCTGCAATCCCGGCTCTTCCTGGCCACCTTCGGCCGCCTGCTCTTCACTTCTAGGTGAATATTTGGGTTCAGCACTGACTATGGCTATATATTTCTTTCATTATCAAGGAAAGAAGAGAGTTTCGGATAAATTGAATTTATGGGTTTTTGTTTTGCAGGTTGTATGGGAAGGTGAAGTACATAAACATGTTGGAATTTCTATGGGAAAAGGTGAAGAGGAAGGAAATGAAGATACCAGAATTTGTATATGAATACGATGAACAGTTGGAGTACGGATGCTGTACAATGGAATACGGTCACCTGAGAGGATATGGAGCTCCGGCTATGGATTCTTCAGTATGCACTTACTCAATGAGGTGTATTGCCTGAATAAAAGAGTCGGGGTGATCGATGTTCTTGAACAGGATGATTTTGTTAAAGTACTGGGCTTTCTTTTGTAAGTTCTTCAAAATTTGAGGGGCTTTTCGAAATATGCGGATGTGCTTCCAATGCAGTGTATATGATCGATTTTTTTTTGTTTTTGTTTTTCTTTTTTTGAAATGAAAGAATAGTATTACTAATTTAGATAATGGTGAATAGCTGAATACAAAAGCCACGGGACAAAGCCGACCCAATCGCAACCATACAAAGATAATAAAATAAAAGTGGTAATGGCGTGGGCAACCTCATCCGCCTTGCCATGAATGAATTTGCAAGCACTGGAATCCATAGATGCTAAAAGCAAATTAATCTTGCGAAGAACATGAGCAAACTGATGAAATTCCAAATCACCTTGAAGGATTTGAACTTGTGCCGTACGAAGTGACAATCGATCTCTAAATGCTTGGTGCGTTCATGGAATACGGGGTTTGCAACTATATGCAATGCTGCTTGATTATCACACCATAAAGGAATAGCCATTGAATCTCACATACTGTAGTACTCTGTGCCCTATATTCTTTTGGCCGAGGACCTGGAGATGGTACTTTGTTTCTTTGTTTTCCAAGAAACAAGAGCTGAACTAAAAAATAAGCAATACCCAGTGACTGACTTCCTTGTACCAGTACATGCTACCCAGTCTGCATCACTGTGTGCCTGAAGAGAAGAATCTGATTTAGAGGGATAAAATAGGCCCTTAGAAGGACTTCCTTTGAGGTACTTTAAGAGGTGAAGTGCTACTTCCCAAAGTGAAGTGGTAGGATTATTTACAAACTGACTAAGTTGCTGCACTGGAAATGTAAGGTCTGGTCTAGTAAGATTGAGATACAAAAGCCTACCAATTAACCGTCTGTAGCTATCTGGTTCTGAAAGAGGTGTTCTACTATTTGCAGAGAGTTTAATTCCCCTTGACAAAGGTGTGGATGTGGGTTTGCTACCTAAGAACCCAGCATCTGTCAGAATATCCAGAACATATTTCCTTTGGTTAAGATAAGTCCCCTCTGTACTCCTGGAAATTTCTAATTCTAAGAAGTATTTAGCCTGTCCTAAGTCTTTGATGGTGAAAAGATGATCCAAGTATTCCTTGAGATGCGTAATATCTTCCATGTCAGGCCCTGTAACTAGTACATCATCTACACACACTCGTAATGCCAAGAATTTTGTAACCTCTGACTTGATAAACATGCGGTGGTCATGAGTACACTGGTGGAATCCATAGGCAACTAATTTATCACAGAATTCAGAGTTCCATTTGCCTCGAGGCCTGTTTAAGCCATAAAGACTCCTTTTTAGTCTACAAATTTGTCCTGGTTTCCCTTTAGAGTAACCTTTTGGTGGCAACATATAAACCTCTTCATCAAGATATCCATACAAGAAAGCATTATTGATATCTAGTTGGTGCAAAGGCCAACCTCTCATAGTAGCAAGTGCAATAAACACTCTAACTGTGACTAATTTGGCAACAGGTGAGAAACTATCTTTGTAATCAATTCCAAAGACTTGATAATAACCTTTTGCAACTAATCTAGCTTTATACCTATCTATGGTTCCATCCGGCTTCATTTTTATTTTGTAAACCCACTTACACCCAATTACTTGCTTGCCATGAGGTAATTCCATTAATTCCCAGTTCTGATTTGCTTCTAAAGCTTCCACCTCTTTATGCATTGCTTCCACCCATTTATCATTCTTGCCAGCTTGGGAGTAAGTGGATGGCTCCTATAAATTAGAAACATTTGCAAGGAAGGACACATATGCACTACTGAAAAGTGGTGAAATATGGTAAGGAAATGTAGGTGGAGTATGCTTAGAACTAAGGAATTTTTTATGAGTGCTAACAGTCTTGACTGTAGTTGGTTGATTAGAATGAATACAATGAGTAACAAAATCTTGGAGCCAAGAAGATTGGGTTTTAATCCTAGAACTCTTTCTTGGTAACTGTTGGGTTGTGATAGATTGCATGGTTTCATTTTCAAATGGATGTTGTGTAATGATTTCTTCCTCTAGTATGGGGTGATCAGTGTGGTGTAGGTCTGGTAGTCTCTGTTCTGTTTCACTCAAATTCTCAGTAGTCAATCCCCCACCTTCCAAATAAGTCTCATTAATGTGACTGGTTGCTGGAATATCAGATGGAGAGGTTTGGTGTTCTAGGAAGTTTGGTAGTGACAAAGTATCTGTGTCATTAAAGATTGGAAGAGGTGTTGAATGATCAGGAGTAGTAGTATGTTGATAGGGAAATTGATTTTCATAAAAGTGAACATCTCTGGAAACTATTATTTGATGGTTATTTAAATCATAACATTTGTAAGCTTTCTGTCCAGATTGATAGCCAAGGAAAATGTATCTATGGGCTCGAGGAGAAAATTTGTCTTTGTATGGAAGAAGATTGGAGGCATAGCAAAGACAACCAAATGGTTTCAGTCTTGAATAATCTGGTTGGGTGTCATAGAGGACTTCAAAAGGCATTTTCCAGTTTAAGGCTGAGCTTGGTAATCTGTTGATGAGAAAAGTTGTAACCAGTATAGAGTGAGACCCGAATTTCCTTGGTAAATTAGCTTGAAACATTAATGCCCTAGCCACTTGTAACAAAGATTTGTGTTTCCTTTCTACAACTCCATTTTGTTGGGGTGTATAGGTGCAACCTTTGGATGCAAAATCTCATTTTAATGAAACAATTCTTTATACTCTTACCCCACAAATTCTGATCCATTGTCACTCCTTAAACATTTCACCTGTTTTCCAAATTGAGTATGCACCATTTTAAAGAAACCATCTAGCAACCTCACTAATTGATTTTTATGGACCATTAAGAAAACCCAGCTTGACCTACTGTAATCATCTACCAGAGTAAGGAAGTAAGGAGTTCTAGTTAGAGAAGGAGTTCTATATGGACCCCAAATGTCTGCATGAACTAACTCAAAAGTAGAAGTAGTTCTTATAGAGCTAGTGGGAAAAGGAACTCTTTGCTGTTTTGATTTATGGCATACATCACAGGATTGTAAATGCAAGAAATTAGAATTAGTACACCGAGATTTCAAGAAATTCAAGTGTTTTGTAACAGTGGCTGAGGCATGTCCCAACCTCTTGTGCCAATCAACAACAACATTATTACAAGAGAAGTCACAAAGTGACTAATTATTACAATCAATGGAGTTCACTTGAGGTATAGTAGATTGTAAAGAAACAAGGTTTGGTTTAGGAAGAAAAGAAGAGTCATTCAGGGAATTTGGGTTGAGAATGTAGAGTTTCCCAACCAGCTTTCCCACAGCCAACACTTCATCACTCATCAGGTCCTGCATTAGGCAATAGGTGGGATAGAACACACATTTTAGTTGTGGATTTTGAGCTAATTGAGCGATTGACAGAAGGTTATACTTGAAACTAGGAACATATAAAACCTCCATGAGTTTATGTCTTTTACTAAGGGTTATTTGTCCACAGTGTGTAACATTTTTAACTAAGCCATCTGGAAGAAAAACTGGTGTTGTGGCATCGACAGGTTTAAAATGATACATGAGGTTTAGAGTAGTGCACATATGACTACTTGCTCCTGTATCTAATATCCAAGAGCCATATTCTAAATATCCTAGCATAGTATAAGCATATTGATAGTTTTCTAGAGTTTTCTTACCAGCAAAGTCTGCAAAATGTGCAAAATTCACACTGCCTCCAGGACCCTTCTGCATCCTTTCATTCATGTACTTTGCAATCTCCTGTTGAATCATGCTTGCCATATCAGTGAACTGCATTCCCCTGTTTGCTAGTTCTGTATTGCTCTCCATATCAAATTCCAACGGTGTGTCTGCCATGTTTACAACTGCTTTCCCTTTCTGTTCTTTGAGTTTCTTACACCAATCAGGATATCCATGGACTTTGAAGCATTCACTTATTTCATAACCATAGGCTTTGCAATGCTCACATAAAAGCTTTGCCTTCTCTTCCTTTGTTCTTCTCTGGCCAGATTTTCCTTTACTTCCACTCCAATTTCCTTTCCCTGAATTCCAGTTATTTTGTACTGTTTTCTCCTCTACTAAATTTCCTCTGCCATATCCAGATGAATTACTCAGCATGGCTGCATTTTCAAGAGCTTCCGGAAAAGATTCATGCACTTTCCTCTGTTTCTCCACCCTTAAGAACCATAGAGTAAGCCCTATTTAGCGTTGGTAAAGGATCCATGATCAAGATTTGACTCATCACATTATCAAAACTGCCATTTAATCCCATGAGATATTGGATCAGCTTGTCATTCATAACCATGTCCAACATCTCCTTAGCAGCTCCACATGTACAAGTAGGCAAATGCATAATGCTTCCATATTCATCCCAAAGCATCTTAAGTTTAGTAAAGTATTCCATTACAGAATTTGTTCCCTACTGTAAATACATCATGGGACCATTACATTCACCAAACCGTTGTTCAAGATCAGTCCACAACTCAGTCCACAACTCTCTAGTAGAACTAACATACAAAAAGGCATCCACAATCTCTTTTGACATTGAGTTAGGTATCCATGATATGACCATACAATCTACTTTCTTCCACTGCTCAAAATTAGGAGAATCCTTCTCAGGTGCTTTGATTTTACTGTTTATAAATCCTAATTTCGTCTTTGCACCTAGGGCAATTTTCATTGAACAACTCCATGATAGGAAATTCATACCTGCAAGTGGTTTTGATGTCAGGACCATTCCAGGATTATCATATCCATGCAATTGTAGTGCTTCATTATGGTGACTTCGATTTTGTGTCTGACTTTGCTGTCTGCCTTCACGATCCACCTCGTCATCTCCGGCTAGGTTGTGCCCACCTCCTCCTCCGGCGATAACATTCCAAGCCACGTTCCCTCTAGATCGGAATCATGATGCTGGTCCACAACAGATCTTTACTGCTCTGATACCATGAACAATTTGTGAATCAATATAGAAATTGAGAGGAAAATTTAATCTGACTTCATTGTAATTCGTTAACTCTGCACCGAGTAGTTAGCCCCAATATATACAGAAGGAAGAATAAGCTAACTAATCATACACGTGGAAACAGAATATCCAATTGACAAAAAAACACCTCTAACTAACAATAAGAACATAAAACTAACTATTCCTTCACCTGTCAACAAAGTCCAAGATGGAGCAAGCTAAAATCCTTGAATTTCTTCTCAAGGTAACCATGAAGTCCCAATCATGAGCTAGGTGGAAATGTCACATGTCTCTTCCAAAATGCAAAACAAAAGATCTCTTTCAAATAACTGCCGACCCTTCTTCATATATTTCCAACAGTCAATTTCTTTCCAACCATTTTCACATATGATCAATATGAACAATTTTTGACATAAGAATAATCTAAAACTACAATTTTTCTATAGACACCACGTGCATACATGCCTGTCACGTGAGCGGCACCATGTGTGCAACACGTGGCATCATTGGAAGCCCATGTGCAATTGTAACATACATGTGATGCTCTTTGCAGCTGTCACGTGTGTGCTATGTGGCAATACATGTGCATATGGTCTCTGTAATTGGAAATCACCTGATTTCCATTGAAAAATTCTCCAAACGTGTTGTATAGATTTTGGAAAGGATGTTTTATTTCCTCCTAGTTAATCCACCCGTACGTTACACGGGTAGAAAAAAATAGTAAAAATATATCTATTTGACAGTTGCATAATAAATAAATATTTGTACATTTGTAAAAAGATTTAAAAGTATAGAGTAATTGAATAATATATGACCAATGATCAAATATTTAAAGGAGAAAATTTAATTAAATCAACTTATAGTTTTATATATATATATATATATATATAGGTTACGTATTTGGTTTTTTACGATCAAATATATGCACCCATTTCTACTACCACAAATACTCAAGGCTTCACAGTTCTTCTAGCACTCTACAATCACTATTAATTAGCCTTAAAAACAACCGCCATCTTTCATATCAAGAGCCAATAATCATTCATCAAGAGCCAATTAAATATCATCTTTCTACCTGAATCAAATTTATCAATCAAAAATATAAATATCTAAATATTGTAATTTACAAACAAAAAGATTGTGTCAAAATTCATCGACTGTATAGAGAAACTATGAGCACCCATTAATTAATATGTAAATTATATAAGTATATGAACACCCATTTATATCAAACCCTAATTTAAAAATTAAAAGACCCTGTTTAAGTGATAGAGTCGAGAAGATATATTATTAGCTTTCTATTAGATGTCTGCGGCAAGAGGAAAATTGTGGTTGAAGCGAAGTATGGGCCAACACTGAAGAAGAAGAAGAAGAAGATTAGAACACAATTTATTATAATCAAAGACATATCATAGCAAAAGAGACCAAGAAAGGAAAGTTGCATACGAATATGAAATAAAAAATTTAATAAAAAATTTTGCCATAAATTAAAACCTTTACCACAGAAAATACTCACCGCAAGAATGACCGCAGAAGAAATGAGCCGAAAAAAACTATAAGCGCACATGAGCACGCCATCATGCATTGATTGCACTTTTTCTCATGTATTGACATGTTTGCCGTTTAGACACACTAAACTGAAATTTTGATTTTGATTTTGTTTTTGATTTTGAATTTTTTGAATTTTTTTTTTTTTTTTGGCGTTTTACACTCCTGGAACAATGGTTATATCTTTATCATGTGATTTGTTTTTGGACCATGCTAAGTAGTACTAGTACACTGGTTGTGTCAATCAACTAACCAACATGTCATGAATTTACTTTAAAGCGATTGTATGTCATAGACAAGTTTTAAGCACCGAATTTTTTTTTCTTTTCTTTTCTTCTTCTTCTTCTTCTTCTTCTTCTTTTTTTTTTCGGTGAGAAAAAATTTTGAGCACTAAAGTTACTATAAGCATTACTATTTACTCACCCTATCTCAAATATATGGTCTAATTTTTCTTTTTGGGTTGTCTCAAATATACAGTTTTATTTTTTATTAAGAAATTTAATTTACATTATTGTTTTACTAATCTATCCTTTGCAATACTTAGTTATAACTATTAGTTTTAAATTCTACTCATTACGAGTGAATTAGGACAAAATGTATCTTTCATGTGTGAAAAAGCAAATTGACCATATATTTGAGATAGGAATAGTATTTGCAGAAGTCTTTAAATTTTATGAAATTCTATGGAAGTATACTATCAAGAATAGTAGAATACACCTTTCCAAAAAAAAAAAAAAAATAATCATAAGCTCTCGTTTAAAGGTTTTCTAGCAAAAACCCAATGCATAATATGCAAATTTAGCATGCCGCAAGTACTCTATTAAACCATGGAAGGGACTTAAGAGTAGAACATATAAATTTAGTACACAAAAGATGTACAAATCCAAGGAACTAAACCTAAAAGACTTCAGATTCCCATATTTCAGACCAAGTTTTATTTTACCATACTGCCGTCATCACTCCCTGGACCTCCGAGAGTTAAGACCACCCCTTGAAGTTCACTGTTAACCCCTGCATCATTGCCTAATGACAAAGGATTTCTAATCTCTGAAATTGATTTTCTTGATTGAGTTTGTGGAAAGATTTGACGAGATTCTCGACCAAGCATTTTCATCGTTGGATGAGAATGCCTCGTCTGAGGATTAATGGAGGCATGATCTTTGCCATGATCTCTAACAATTTGGTGCGTTAAAGATGTTGGATTCTGACCGAGAATGGCGCCTCGGGCTAAAACCTCAGGTGCCTACATGAATATTTCCTCTCGTTAAGTTTGGTATGCTTGAATTATACTGGCCAAACTGGGGAGAAATTCGAGCTTAGAGCTTACCGGAGTGAACAGAACTCCTCGGAAAATCATTCCATTGACAGTGGCCGTCATGAGGTAACCAGAATCAAACGCACCATCGACTTGACCATGAACTTCAGCTCCAATCTGATGGACAAAGATTTCAAATTATAAATCAGCTATCAAATTGAAGGTAGACGTGTAAGAAGGAAAAAGCTTTCTAAATTCTACCCCGTCACGGAACTATTTTTTCTCAATTTTTGTTAAAATAAGAGACAGAATGAGTGGGGTTGAATAATAGAGATTTGTGCATACAGTGGATTCCATAAGATATGTTGATGTGATTTGTTTGCTAAATTCAAGTTTGAAATAGAATGAGAAGTAAAAAGAGCCGTACTAAGTGGTGGAACTTCCGGCCTTCCGGCAAAGTGGATTCCGTAAGAACTCCGTTCCGATGATAGTCTGCTCTTCTCTGCAGTCTTGAAGAAGGATTTAGATCCTGACTAGCTCTAGAGACGACGCTTTGTGGGTCGGTCCAGTTAACTGAAATTTGGATGGGCTCAAAGCTGCTAATGTTGGAAATTTGCTGCATACATATTGGATGAACTTGAGAAGATGTGGAAGAAATACTGATACTGTTAACGAGTGTCGGTTCTTGGTCGGATTGAGATGGAGATGCTTCGTGCTCGAGCTTCGCCTCTGAATTGCTCATTCTTATCCTCTTAGGGTGCAATATGTCTCCACAAAGCAATTAAAACAGAGTTTTTCAATTAATTGTGATTTTCCGCTTCTATGTACATAAGCAAAGCAAGTTCGCGAAATAATAAACCAACCTGAACTGCAGCGGAAAGATTGTTCAGAGATAATCTCGACCTCCTCAGAATCCTTTGCTGCTTTATCTTCATTCTCACCAGAAAATAGCCTTTTTTGCTGCAAATGGTTGGCATAATTAGCATTTATGTTTTGAAGAAAAGCAACAAGTTTTTTGTTTTTATTCATAATCTTCTGCTACCGAATTATTATCCGCTTCTCTGAAAGACATTTTCCTTTCTTTGTAGTTAGAGTCTCCGGTAGATCTTCTCGTGAATAAATCAACGTGCCCTGTGGTGAGATGTTCTACCCCTGTCCGTAAGATAAGCAACTCGTTGAGAGGCCGCTCATCCTGCCCACACCTACCATGTTGAAGCAACAAATCGAGAAAAATCAGCCAAAAAAAAAAAAAAAACAAAAAACAGACATTTGAGGACAAAGAATCAACAATTTCATCATATATAAATATCAAATTTCTTACCCTCCAAAAATTGCTATCCCAAAGTTTGTGACAGTCGCTGTGTGAGAAAATCGTCCTTGAGGTCTTTGCACAGAAACGTCGAGTTCAACCCATGACGATGTGATTACATCCAAAACCCACACGTCGTTGTAATATTGCTTGTCTCCGACTCCACCAATCACATATACCTACAAACATTATGATTAAAAAATGTCGTCTAGCAGGATAATCCTGCCTTATATATGTCCGGAGATCATTTTCATACTTACTTTGGTCCCTATGCTCACGGAGGAATGACCGGCTCGAGCACCGGGGGACGGACCATGAGCATCCAGCTGACAAGGAAATTAACTTAGCATCATTACAGTAATTTTCTCATTTTTCTTAACACAGAACAAATACAAAAGTGGTGGACAAAGTTTGTTCATACCTTGGACCAAGCCGTTGTATTCATGTCAAACACATTAACCTCATGTTGGTATCGATCCCCGGAATCACCGCCGTAAACAAAAAGCCGGCTACCGACAGCCACAGCGCTATGGCTATCACGGGGGGTGGGTATGTTGCCCCTTGCCACAGGGGATGTCCATGCCATAGTCTTAAGGTCTAGAACATGTAAGTCGTTTAAGTAATTCGACTCACCTTCTCCACTACCCCCGAATACGACTAACTTGTAGTTGTTAACAAGTGTGGCGCTGTGACTTTCACGAGCGCAAGGCGGATTGCCAAGGCACTCGGGTTGAGTCCACTCTCTGGTATGGAGATCCAATATATGCAAATCATTGACCTTCTTAAAACCGTTAGTACCTCCAAATACTACCATCTTATGCCCAAAAAGTACGGCGCTGTGGCTGTCTCGTGATCTCGGCCCCTGCCCTGAAGTCATGAGGCTGTTCCAAGTCATTGTCTCGAGACTACACACCAATACATCGCTGAAATGCACACCCCCGCGACATCCCTGGTGGATATGCAAAAGATGGGTGAAACTGTGAGTTAATACAATTTAGCTACCATTAAAATTAAGAAAATAGAATACTTCATTTATTGACATTCCACTTTTTCAAACAAAACATCCATTAAAAACTCTGGAAATTACTCTGTCAATGTACTCAATAGATTGCCTTGATGAACACTAGTTAATGATAATGAAATTATTATAATTCACCAAACTTGGATATGATATGTAACTAATTTAGCAACGTACAAGTGTTTGAGTCTCTGGTCTACAAGTATTTTCTAAATTGGTCTATGTTGGGCTTTCCTATGGTTTCAAGATTATGTTTCTCTTCTCTAAAATTGTGTTTTCGTTTTGAGAGTTTGGTGCTCAAAGCACAAGTGGTCGATTTGGAAAATTGTCAAGAGAAAAGCTAAAGTAAAGTTACTCGAAATTAGGAAAAATTATGGTGAAAAGTCTTGCACTTTGCATATAAAATTGCTCATTCAATACTTTTCATCCTTATTACCTGGGATTTCAACTTTATGACAACAAAAAGACAACATATTAGTAAATTTTAACTAAAAATGTCAGCATTGAATTATTATTATACAACGAGTCCCGATGTAACACCATATATGAGAATTGTGATTATAAGCCTTATGGAGACACCCTTTTCTTTCACATAAAACTATTATTGGTTTCATATATTGTCTCCAACACCATGTGAGTGAGAGTGTCTCTGTTATAGAGACACCCTCAGGATCTAGAACATGATTCCCATATATAATGTTATACATGCATATGTGCTAGATCATCTTCAATATAACAGCAATATTAAGTAGTAGAATTTATGGTTTAGTAATAATGCTATGTTGAAAACATCCACAAAAGTATAATATGCGAGATATTTTTCCCCCTTTTCCAACTGCTAGAGGTACACATAATTTTTCCCCCCTGATATAATTAGAGGAACTTCGGGGAGGGCTGTAGACTCAAACTTAAGATCTATTCCTGGTAAGGGGTTGTTCTTTCATCACTTGAGCTATCACCCCTTGATTTGCTACACAACATATTGATTCCAAGTCATTTTTACCCAAAAATAATAATAATAATAATAATAACAACAACAACAACAAGGCAAAATGCAGTGCAATTATTCATTCATTCCAAAAGTTCGTTCGGGTATGAAGTTTTCAATATTTCACTGATTTCTTTAGAAAGAAAATTAAAAAAAAAAATTAAAAATCAAGATTTGATTTTTTTACTATAAAACACCGATTTGTAGTAAAAACATAAAAAGAAAATACCTCAATTGATTAAGGAAAACTTATTAAGAATGGGGGGAAAAGAAGAAGAAAAGAAGACACAAATATGAATAATCTTTTACAAGCCTGCAACATGATAAAGTCATATGAGCAATATCACTGGAAGAAAGCACTTGAAAAGAAATAGCCATACAAATTCTACTTTCTTCAGGCTTTTCTTTACAGTTTGGCTATTGAACTTTCCCTAAGAATAGACGATTTCAATTATCTCAACCCCTCCTATATCTAAAAATTTTCAAGCACCAGATATCTAATGTGATATAATGATTTAGAGAGTAGAAGTGATAGCATGCCACATAGACGCCTAGTATCCTTACGGCCAGGGCTAGTCCTCGGCCGAGGCAGATGAGGCAGCCGCCTCAGGCCCAGGGTAAGTAGGGGCCCAATAAAGTTTGTTATATTTGGCCCAAATTAGATGTGATCCTTTTTTTCCTCTTTTTTAATGATTTAGGGCCTAAATTTTGAAATAAGGGCCCAAATCTTAAAAATATAAGGGCCCATTTTGACCTAATTTTTTTTTCCAAAATTCATATTAAAAAAAGAAATTCTTTTACTTGCGATGGAATAAAACAGAACGCTCGTTGCAAGGTCTGAAGGAAATTGAAGAACCCTAAATTGCTAAATTCCAAAATATACCCAGTTCCCAAATCCCTCAAATCCCTAATTTGCGACTCCGCAGTCCGCCGTCCGCCTACTACCTTCTGCTGCCGTGAGCGAGAATACAATGCACTCCAAATTTCCCCGGGTCGTTTCGACGAAAAAGTATTCAGAGTGAGTATAATCTAATTGTATATCTCAGACTTTCGGTTAGTAATATGATTTATGAACTTTCAATTCAAACATTGTTCAACAAGTTCTCTGCTCATCTAGTTTAGCATACTCATTTTGTTTATGTTAAAATTCAATTCTTTTTGTGCTGAAAATAGCTCTAGAAATCTTTCAATAATTCAACACTCTGATGTCATGATTTGTAAGGAGGACAAAGAAGAAGAAAAATAAGCTAACTGTACTACTGTAGGCCATTGTGTGTAGTCCAGCTTGGTTGAGTGATACATGACTAATTGAAAATGCTCTTGAAGTGTCTGTAATTTAATTTGTAGGATTGATTTGGAATATCGTCAAGATTATCTGTTCCCTATAACAGATGTAGTCTGTATTATTCCCCCCACCCCCCAAACCCAAAAAAAAAAAAATCATTACTATAAGCACCCCATCTAGATAACTGGTAAGTCGGATTGGGAAAGTATATTGTATTTGTTGGTTGAATTCTATGAATTACCATGGATAGATTTTGTAATCTATTTGTGCTATGTGGCATGATTTTCAACTTCTAGTCAGTGACGCGAATATACAAGGTCTCTTTACATATTTTATTTTTTGTACTAATGTAATCAGTATGATATTTTGGCCATGAAAGACGTGGTGGAACACAAGTAGTAGCAGGGCTTATCTGATATAATGAAAATCAAATGAGAAAATTGAACAACAAAAGATGAGTAAACTTTGTTCACAAAGCTTTTGAAAATCTTCTTCATGTTCTTTCCATATGGAAACTTGAACTTATATGTATGTCTTGTTTCTTTTTCTTTCTTTCGATTGTTTTTGTCTTTATTCTTATTCTTCTTATAGCAACAAATCACTGCTAGTTTCTAAAAATGCTCCGATACTAAGAGACAAAGAGAACTTCATATTGTTGTTTCCTGACGTGGCTATTCCTTTTTATATAAGACAAATATATGAATGCTTATGAATATTCCTTATTAGATAGAATACGTGAATGCTTATGAAAGTTACTTACTTGAGGTGACTTTTTTTTGTAGAACTAAACTCATCGGCTTAAGACTTTTTTTTTTTTTTTAATAAGGATAATTTTCTCTTGGTTTGTCTTATGTATTTATTTATCATAACTTCTAATTGAAAAACAAAAAGGAATAAATTACTTTTCCATATGTTAAGAGTTTGTTTCCTCTTATAAAATGATTATTTTGGTTGATCTCCTATTTGGCAGACTATGCTAACAAGGAAGAACACATATACTGGAATCACATACAGAGACGATCCTACAATTTTTACATGGGAACTAATTAACGAACCATGGTGTATGATTGATGCTTATGGTGACACATTGCAAGTATGTTTCAAGCTTCTCATTCTGTTTTGATAGGCTAGTTTATATTTCAAAATTAACATAGAAGCTATTCTCAAGGTGAAATTAATTACTTTAAACATATTTTCAATGTGAGGTTTGCCAATTGTAGTGTAAGTTGTAACTTGTAAGGCAATAAAGGGCTAAGGGCATTGATTTGAATAATTGAATTAGTAAAACAATAAGTATTGACTATATTGTCTATCTTGTTAATTTGGAAAGAGATGTTAAAAGTCACGATTAAAAAAATAAATAAATAAATTAAGAAATATAGTATAAAAAAAATTTTGGGGGCGCTGCCCCTGAACCCCCGGGGAGGGGGTTCCGCCCCCTTCCAACTCCCAGTTGTTACTCTTTATGATGGTCTATTTTTCATAATTTGTCTAAGGTCCCAATGACAACAGGACTGGCACTGCTTACGGTATCAGACTTTTAGTGCTTCAAACTTTCTATTCTCATCTCAGCCATTTGGCATGTTAAAGAAGAGATATTTGGGTCGTTTTTTTAAGTTATATTCATCAAAAAACTTGCCGACAGCCTCAATTTTGAATTTTGTTTCAGATTATGAAGAACCCACAAAAAATGGTTAAACACCCTATGGTTAAAACTAAATTCCAACCAAGAAAGTGAAGGTCTCTCCTTGCCAAAATGAACTAACTTTTACTTTAAAAAAGAAATACATCACATAACAGAGTTGAGCTTTGCGCTAGGCCGTTTGATTTGGGGACTAGGCTGAGGTGACTTAGAGGTGTCAAGTTGGGTATCCATGTATGGGGTTTTCTACTTACCGTAGATTTCTTTATCCTTTGCTTTAGTAAGACTTATATTTGTGCGCATTTGTAACGTTAAGGTGTAGATTGTAATTATTCTTTACAAAAAAAAAAAAGTAGAGTAGAGCCGTGCAAATTAATCTTGCAAAAGCAAAGACACAAAGAAGGTTAGAGTTTATAGTCGAGTTACCCCAAAGATGTATATAAAACCATTGAAACAGCAAGCAGAATGCCCCCATCTCTCAGAAGGATTGGCACCAGACACCTTTGGATACACCCACATTGCCTTGTTTCTTGAACACTCACTTTCCAAAGACCCCATTTTCTCTCTCTCTCTAACCGAGTTTATGTATCTCATCTCAGTACTATCTTTTCTCCTTGTATATATATATATATATATTACTATTATTATTATTTATTACTATGTGTCTGCACTGAATATGCCAATTGAAGAAGGAAGAGAAGAGAGATAAATTAATTAAAGGTGTCAAATTGGAATAGACATGAATAATGAAGTGGCATAGACATGAACATTGAAGTGACATCTATCAACTACCAATGTCAATAGACATGAAAAGATGCGTGCTTTCATGTCCAAATCAGTGTGGTACGGGCACCAACATCAAAACACTCATTATATATTTGTTCAGCAATCGTCAGCTACTCAGAGTAGTCGTTGTAAAAAACTATTTATCTTCAATTATATACCACTAGTGTTTTCATTAGTTGAACGCTTTCACCGAAAATGTTTTAGTGCTATATGTATAGTTTTTTACAGCACTATACATATTATATGGTGTGTATGTAGAGTATGATATGTGTGGTGCCATAAGGAACCACACGAACATAACTAACGTTTTTACTCTATATATATTTGATGATATATCATTAGATATGTATATTTTATACAATACACACTGTGGGCAGTTAAAAGTTTCTAGCTTATAATTTGGTTATGTGACAAAATGTGACACCTCATAACGATTCGATATTGATTCGTTGTCTCACATCAAATCACTATGACGTGTCAAATTAATAATTTCAACAGTTCAGTTATAAACAAAAACCAATTATGATTTGATAGACAGATTGATTCTCATTTTATTATTTCTCATTTTAACCTCACTTGAAATTTTAGATACCATTGCATATCTTAAATAACCGTAAAAAAATTTCTACTCTAATTTATTTCAATAATTTTTCCATTATGGTTATGAGAAATATATGGCGAATCCAACCCTGAGTTTAAGTATTACTGATGGGAAAAAAATTGAATGTGAAGAGGGTGTGTGTCTGATTTGCTTTGGTGACATCTATGTCTAATGTTTGTTTCCTCATTGTTGTTACTTATCTTGCCGAAAATGATGGACTTATAAGGAAGCATGGGATCGTGGGAAATGATGAAACTTGATTGTCTTTTGCTTTTATATATACTCCCTCCATCCCATAAAGATAATACAGTAATTTTACCTAGATTAAGGATTAGTAGATAATCTTTTCTTATTTTTCCATATATACTCTTCTGTCATTAATTGCTTGAAATATTTTCAAGGCATAAGTGAATAACAATAATTAATTAGGGGCACATATGAAAATGAAACATTACATACATATTCAAAATAGCAAGTGGACTATCTTTTTAGAACTGACGAAAATAAAATAATAGATTATCTTTATGGGACGGAGGAAGTAGTATTATTTTCCCTTCTCATCTTTCTTTATATACATTAATGGAAGTTTTACCACTTGTTTTGCGTGGCTTTTTTTTCCTTTTTTTTTAAATTTTTTTGGCTGTTTTCCACTAAAATTTTAACACATCGATTCTTAAATGTATTTCAATGCATTACTATATGAGTTTATAAATTGGTTTATTAACTACTACTTAGTATAATTTATTGGACCATTTTTTAGAAAATAAAAAATTATTTTTTAACTTATGGCTAACTGTAATTTTTAATTTTCAAAAGATATTACTCCCCCCATCTCATAAAAATAGTCTTCTATTATTTTTATGTTCATTCAAAATTATAGTCCACTTTCTTTATTTAATTTCTTTATTATATTCTAATATACCACTATTTATGATACACTGTAATTAAGAAAAAATGATACTCTGGTTTAAAAGAAAAATGATACTCATTAAAATGAAATATTAAGTAAACAAAATTTTATATTAGGAAATATATGTATATATTCATAAATTCCACTTTTCAACAATATTAATTGACTTTTCTTTTGATCCTCTTTATTTTCTCAATTTATAATTTTACCAATAATTGATTTAACATTTAATTTGACAACTGCTTAATTACAACTATACATTTCAAATATTTTTACATTCCAATACAAATTTTATCTCTCTCTTCTTTATAAATTCCCCTATTTAAAAAAATAAAGAGGATCAAACAAGCTCTTAGACTAAGTTTGATGGCTCAAATAATAAATATTTTAAGTTTAAATATATACGGCTCATCAAAGTTCCTCCAATTATATGAAAAAGATATAAATTTTTTTAAAAAAAATTTGAGTTTTCTAAATTTGTGTAAAAAAATAAAAGTACGGTAATTGTAAACAAAGAGTATAATAAATAATTTCAAGTTACAATTCATTAAAAAAATAATTCATATACAGTTGCTAAACACATTTTGTCTTCTTTTAATGACTTTTGAATGATTGATGTGAGAGAAAGTGTGTGCAACAACCCAATTTTCAAGGTGGTTTATTGAAGTGGAACAAGAAAGGTGTCTTCTCAAGGTTTTTGATGTGTTTGGCAAAATCTTTTTAGCTTTGGGAAAATGGAACAGTCAGAAATTTCTTGGAACAAAAGAATAGATCCTCCCTCACAACAAATTCTAAGAATCTTTTGATAAGTAGAACCCACGCATATATGTGAGTTTAAGGACTCAAATTCTAACAATAATTTAGAGTTTATTTAGTTCACACATCAATTTTTAATTTGATCACATAGAAAAGTTAAAGTAGACACTCTTAGAGAACTAAAAATTTGTTCGTTTCGACAAATCTCCTGCCTTTCGATAATTTCCATCTTGGCCTCTTACTTTCCGGGGTAGAACTATGGCTTCCTGTGGGACATATTAACGTCAAATGATGGAAAAGTTCAGCAGAAGACGAAGTAACAGGAGTCCCATTGCTAGCTATTTTTGGATTTCTAATCAGAAATGAGTAATAGTCGAGTGCAATCCGTGAAGGAGTCAGAAACTTCAACATGAGAAGGTATAAATTAAACTGTCTGAAAATTTTAAAACAATAATACTTAGTTAAGTTAATTTAACACTTTATTATAATTGTACTTACACACATAAAACATTGTAAAATCATATCAGTATTGATA
Source organism: Nyctanthes arbor-tristis (assembly GCA_963692815.1). NCBI lineage: Eukaryota > Viridiplantae > Streptophyta > Magnoliopsida > Lamiales > Oleaceae > Nyctanthes > Nyctanthes arbor-tristis. The sequence continues at coordinate 55,647 of CAVNYN010241068.1, read as the reverse complement.
GCGTTATAAATATATTCTCAATGAACACTTCATCGATGTAATTCAAATATTATTTCCATCATCTTTGCACAAATCATAAATATATCAATTCGAGAAAGAGTTGGACAATGGAATAAACACACATTGATTTTGATTGGGCAGGATAAGTATTTAATTTTGACTCAAGGAAGAAAGAAAAAGGGGAATAATAATGAATCAAATTTGAGAGAATTATGGTACGCATAAAAACAGAATAAAAGAATAAATTGGATTATTTCAAAGAAATCTAATCCTTTCAAGTATTGGTTTTTCGAAAGAAATCAACTGAGACAAACTGTAAAATAATTCATTCACTAACATTAATTAATAGCTAAATACACAAACATTATCTCTAACTACTTTTACTAATTCGAACTAAATAAGTAACTAATATTTAAATACTAAACTATGAAATTACTAATTAAAATAGAACTGTAGCGCATTACGTTAAGATTAGAGATTTAGAAGAATTCGGATGATCGGGGGAAATACCGAAACAGAAATGGAGGAGGAAAGGGAAGTTAGAAGGTAATTGGGGAACTGGGTGAGAACTGCGTATCGGGCTAATGGCAAGTGGGTAAAAAGGAAAAAAAAAAATAGAAAAGAAAAAGTTGCACTGGTCATCCCCTCCCTCCACCACCGTAATTAAAATAATTCATTTTTATTTTACCTGATATGTGTTTTTTTTTAAACTCGTATATGTTTTATTGGAAAATTTTAATTGGACAAAGAAGGAATAAAAAAAGTGGTAAAATAGACATGTGTCATAAGCAATTAATATTGATGTAAAAGTGATGTAATGTGTTGAAAAATAAGATTGTGCCACGTGTTAGTTTTGTTAGAATTTTTGTATGTGTTTTTATTCAAATAACACAAATCTATTTTATTATTATGACTCCAGTGGCTTTAGACGAGGCTTATTTTTCTAGCATTCAATGCATGTGTGAGTACTCTCCAGAATCATGAACCTTTTTTAAGTAGGTAGTGAAATATTATTTATATGAATCGCAATAATCTTATTGTTTCTCATTTTTTAAATGACTCTTGTGTAAAATGAAAACAGCACTATGAACTCAGAGTAAAATTTTTAAATAAATTTTTATTATAATTTTTCTTCCCATGAAGAATTAGTTTCCATTTGTAAACTCACTTTAATGAGAAATACGAGAGAATAAGTAAAGTTGAATTGTGTATATTTGCCTGTGGAGATTTAAGTAGTACATGTGAGAGTCCTATAGAATATGTAGATATAATTATTTTGACTAATTTTAATTTAAAAATTGTTTTGACTCAATTGTAACCTTGAAACAAAATACTAGCACTTCACATTTTACATTACATATAATCTGGGATTTTTTGGGGAAAAAATATGTGAGTTTAGAGAATATTTTTAAGAGTTTAGGCAATCGACAAGTAAATTACTAGGGCATGTTCTCTTTACTGTTTTGAGACCATTTTTAGTTTTCAATTTTTTAAAACATTGAAAAAGCATTTACTTTCATATTTTCAAAAACGAATTTTGAAAAACAAGAAATTTTTTAACAAAGAAAACGGAAAATGATAAATAAGTCGTTGTTAGAGTTTTTAAGCAAAAAAAGTATTTAATTAAAAATAAGGAAAACGCTTTTTTTTGAGAATGCTAATTTCTCTCTCATCTAATTTTACAATGTTTCGCCCTTCCTCCTCTAATTTCTATCTCTTCTAATTTTATTCATGTGTCATACGCTTCCAAAGTTAGTTTATTATTATTATTATTATTATTATTAATTTTAATATTTTTTTGTATTTCCTTTTTCCTCACAACAAACTACAGCAAACTTTCATATTTTAATCTTGGTAATGATACATTATAACAAAATAATTTTTTTAACGAAAGAAAAAAATAATTTAATTTACTTAACAAGCAAATAAATTCTCAAAATGTCAAAAAGAACATGTTTTCCAGTTTTAGGTTTCTTAAAAAGGTTTTTCAAAATGACAAAGGAAACGCATTTTTAGAAATCCGAAAACAAGCACTCAAAACAGAAAATTGAAAATGAATTGAAAACTCAAAAATATAAAACTGAATCACGAAAAAAACACAGTTAATTTCTTTACATCTTTTTCGAAATAGTTGTAATCTTTGTCTCTTTCTAAGTAATATTGTTCTCTCTCTCAACTTTTCACTTAAATTTTTTATATGATTACTCCATTTGTTAGCTATTATCTTTTCGAGTTCTTTTAATTATATATTAGTGAACTCCTAACTAGCACACCATTGAATTCTATTCTATAAATTCTTTTGAATTATTATTATTATTATTATTATTTTTTAACACGGAAGATATTTGCGATCTTGCATTAAAGCTTATTACCCCTAAGATATTGTGAGGATATTTATATTGACTAAATTGGTTTTTTCTTGCATTAATTTTACCGTTCTTTAGAGTAACATGTATTTTTAATAGTTAAACTTGTCAAAACAACCCCTCCTGATAAATTTACTCGAACTCCGGATCTCATTTTAATAAGGACTCTTTACCACTTGAGCTATCATCCTTGGTCTAATAAATTTAGTAATTGATAAGGTTTTTTTTTTTTTAACAATAAAATTTTGTCAAGTACAATTTTAATTGATAATATCACGTTGCGTATTTTTTTTATTTAGTCTATATATTGTATTTTGGGAAAAATATTGGCATCATTATTTTTTATAATCACACCACATCATAATTGCACAAGATATCCTTCATTTTATTTTTATTATGTTTGTATTCATAATCCATTTTTTATTTAATTTTTATCATCAACTTTCTATGAATTAACAATTAACAATTAATTCCTTAATAACATTTTCTATTTAAAATTTCAATTAATCTACTTCAAATAAGGAGAATATATGTAACGTTTCTTTTTTCTCATTTTACTTTGCTACTCAATTTAAAATATTAAAGGCCACTGGTAAAAATTGTTAGTGAGAATAATGTAAGAATTAATTAAAGATTAATTAATGATACGTAAAGTTAATAAAAAAAAGTTGTGGATCTTGTACTAAAAAAAAATTGTGGATATAAATATAATAATTAGTAAAAGTAAATGTGGTTTGATCAGTAAAAAATATGATATATCAATATAACTACTCCCTCCGTCCCATAAAGATATTCTCCTTTTATTTTTCATATAGATAAAGAAAATATCATTTAATGTTATTGAAAATGTACAATTTAACATATTTTTCATGATATATACTTTGACTTATTTAATATTTCACTTTAGTTGTTCTTTATTGTTGATTACTATGTACCATAAATGAGGGTATATTAGATAACCTAAAAATTAATTTAAGAAAGGGGAATATAATTTGAGACAGATAAAAAAAGAAACGGGGAATATCTTTTTAAGACGGAGAGAATACTTTTTATTCTTGAGAAGTTGCCATCTTTAAACTCTATTTTTGACTCCATTCCTATCGTGAATCTAAATTCATCAAGAGTATCGAGTATTCGATACTTTTAAAGTACTGAAATGTGGGAAGCATCTTGCTTCTTATCAAACATCACTGATACCAACTTTCAACAAAAAATAGAAACGTGGCACTGTAATAGATAAATGCTCCTTCCTCCAACTGGAAAATAATGGAATCATTTTTTTTTTTCATTTCATTTTAAAGTTTCATTCACACTCACTGAGAAGTGTCCAATCTGAAGAGACAGATGATAAGTAGGACAGCACCCCGCGGGAGGCACGGGAGTTTTCACCCCCACGCGGCCCCATACTCCAATCACTGTTCACTTACAGTTGACAAACCCACATCTTTCAATTAAACATCTTCTCAAACTAAAAATATCTAATATTAGATATATATAGTACCGTAATAATACTAGACAGTTATATGAAATAATATCAGTTACTAATCTAAACACATCATGACTCACACACATTATATTAATGGTTAATATTATATCATATTATCTATCTAGTACAGTAATGATACTCAACGTCTGATACTAAATCATTTTTTATAACAGTCTAGCATTTATATAATTGCATCTATTCACCTCACGTGAATATATTACATACATACATATAGTCACGTAACGTACATATATACAGTTACATAAGACATTTAGTACATATAACAGCGCGGGTGGGGGTAGCGACCCACAGCAGCGGCTTCCCCTATTTTCGGGAAAAATCCTATTTTTTAACCGTTTGAAAAATGAGGGAAAAATACTTATACTCTTTTGTTTGGGGTTATTAAATTTTGACTCTTTTTTTTTTTTTTTTAAACTATCTTCTAATTATTCCCTGACTGCAGCCATGTGGGTGTTTGAAAATTATTGGTCTTGCAAGTGTCACTGTGTGAGTGACTGTGCATGAAATCTTTCAAGAAAGAAGACATGATATGTGAAGGGAAAAAGGAACAGGTAAATTGTTGAAGGTTTTGACTAGCCTACAGTGTTCTCTTTTACAATCAATATTTTCTGAGTGTACCTCAAATTTGTGGAAGGTTGTCTTTTTTGGAGAAAATTTGAGCCTCTGGCCTACACATTTTCGTCGGTTTCTGCCATTGTTTTGAAAATATATGCCGCTTAATAGATAATAATAATGAGAATTTAACCCAGTTTTTTCACTGTTCTTTTTCCCCCTCACAGAAACAGATTCCATATTTTCGGGGCATGCAGCATCTGAAATAATTTCAAACTCATCACAAATGTACTGGAATTCAACAGTGATGCTAAAAAAAAGAGACCACAGTATAAATATGATCTCCTTCCATATGTTTGATGACGTTATGCTAATGTCGCCAAATGTATGAAAAGGGAATGAGACAAAAAAAAAGGTATTTGATTGTTTTGTAGTCTTCGTTTAGACCCCTCTGGTTCTTATTATAGTTGTTTTATGTTACCGTTGTGAAGAATTAATGGTTTTCTTTTAAATACAATTGGGGGAATTTTGAAGATGTGACATTAATATAGACTTAAATCTAAAACTTTGTCTTTGTAAGGGTGCTAATCACTCGTTGAGTTATCACTGATCTAGTAGTCAGTAAAGTTTTAAGTGGTCATTAAGTGTAATTATTTAGCCACATCGAAAAAAATAAGTGTAATTATTTAGCATGTAAGCTTCTTATTAATCGTATGTTACTATTTATACAAATCTTATACAACATAAAACAATTTATTGAGTCGGTTCATGATGAGATTGACACCACATCATTGAATTACACGATTTACAAATTATCACCCTACATATAAAAGTGTGCTCTTCCGATCTAAAATCTTTTGATTTCCTTATTCACCCATTTGGTTTTGAGAAGGGTAATTATATTACCTACAATTAAGAAAGGAAATGAAAAATATTCTCTTCCCACCACATCTAACCACCAATTATTCCATAAATTCACTTTCTTCCCAAAAAAAAAAAAAAAAAAAAAAATAGAAGGAGTGGGAAAAAAAGAAAGGAAACATAGGCATTGTTAATTTTCTCATAATCTAGAACAAGTTTAATAGTTTAGAATTATATATATGTACATATTAAGGATTATTATACTGTCAAAAATTGATTTATGCATTTTTGATAAAAAAATTTGATTGTGGATGTCATATTAATTTCAATCCAATTCTCTATGAAATCAAAGTAAAATAAGTGTCACGATTCGAGGTTGAATTTTTAAATTTGATATGGAATTAAAAAAATTAATAATAATGGCCCATGCATTGTGTTTATGGCCGCCCTCATCTTGCAAATTAAGCCACCAAAGATGATAATCAAGACATAAATCTACATTCTAAAACGTTAACAAAAAATTTGGGGAAGAAAAATAATTTAAAAAAGAGATAAATAAAAATAATAAAATGATATTGTGGTGGGAGGTGGAAAATGATCTTAGAATAATAACTATTAAAAGTAAGGTTGTTAATGTAATTTTATTTAAGGATATTTAAACAAATAATTAAATTGTGGTGTAAGAAATAAAAAGTGTCGGGGTAACATAATTACCCTTTTGAAAAACTTATTTTACCCTTTTAGACCAAAATATCTCTTTTATTCAAACTTCCCAAATTGTCCTCCAACTATTAATTGAAAACCTTTTAAATTCTTTGTTTTAATACTAGTTAATCTACCTGTGCGTTACACAGGAAATACATATATATATCTCTAAAACAAAATAAAGTAAACAATTAATTAAAAGATAAAAAATAAAAGTGATATACGTTTATCAATCAGATCACTCGAACTAAAAATTAACTAAAAGAAAAATATGTGCAACTGCTTAAAAATTGATATTCAATGTTAGTTGATCGGTTGCTAACAAATATATGTGTGCAATATAATATATATATATATATATATATATAGTTGCTTGTATACTTATTCGATTAGGTAGCCTGAAGGTTACTTTGATTGCTGTACTTGTCCAGTTAAACGCAAGGAAATAGATAATTACTAATTTGATTGTTGCACTTACCTAATTAAATGCAAGGAAAGAGTAATTACGAATTTGATTGATACATTATTTAATTAATCGAAATCTAAAACATCTCTAAAGGCCAAATATTCCGCCTCAACAACTGGGAGATGATTAAAAACTACTATACAAAATTAAAAGATGTAATAAAAAATTCTGAAATTTTGAAAAAAAAAAGATTATAAGGTGAGCAGATAAATAGATTATTAAAAAATAACTATGCAAAATTAAAAATTAACCCACCACTTAGTTAGTATTATTCTATTATTATTAGAGTGAACGAAAATAAAAACAGAAAAATAAATGAGACATTAAAGACATCAGATTCCTAACTCACTTAAGATGCCAGTTTTAGGTGGAAAAAAATTAACCCACCACTTAGTTAATATTATAAATATATAAATTAATATTATTAGGCTGAAGGAAAATAAAAACAAAAAAATAAATGAAACATCAGCTACATCAGATTCCTAATTCCCTTAAGATGCTAATTTTAGGAGGAAAAAATTAACCCACCACTTAGTTAGTATTATAAATATATAAATTATTCACTTCATTTTTCACGTCATTAATTAATTAGTATAATTAACTCTAGACCCTTCATTTCATGCATTGATAACATTAAATGGAAACATTTTATTTTATATACTCGAAACAAAATCCAACAATTCGACGCTCTCCTCATTTCATTTTTCTAATCATGAAGACTAAATTTAAGTGACAATTCGATTATCTAGGATTTAGTTCTCTCATAAGTTAGAAACATTAGTTTCATTCCTCAATATAATTTCCAAGCTAGATTGCAAAAGATTATATTCAATATAATCACATTGTATATGTATTAATTATAACAATGCAATGCGCAATCATATAAAACGATAGTGTACGTATGTTAATTTTTTATTTATCTATTATCATATAAAAATAATTTTTTAGGTTCACATAGATTATATAAAAAATTGAATAAGTGAAGTTGAAGGGGAAAGTAATTAGAATGTATAATCGAAATTGAAATTTGTTAAAAAAATTGCATTATTCTCTCTAGGGAACCAGGGTTTTCTTTCCACCGCCATGTGGTTTGAGTTTAAGCTAGGGTTTATGCTTTTTTTGGTTTGGAAGTCATTGATTTTCACATCAAGATCATAGCTTTGCTTGGAACTATTGGAGTTGCGATGGATCAAGAGGAGATTCAAAGGTTGTGTGCAAGGTTACGGTAGGACGAAGGCGAGGATAATGTTTTGCGGATATCGTAAGGAGAGAGTGCGGAGGGTTTGGACTCCATGAAGCTTATACTTGTAGGGAAAAGCTTAGGGTCCAAGCCAGTTAACAAAAGGATGCATCAAATATATTTCTCTTCCGATTCAATATGATGGAGGATAAACAGATGGTGCTGTTGGGTGGACCATGGCTATAAAATAATCAGTGTTTATCTTTGAAAAACCCAGAAGTCATCGGAGAGGTCGATGATGAGGAGTTTTGTAAAGTCCCGCTATGGTTGCATGTGATCAATCTGCCGCTACTTTGTCTCGCTGAGCAAATTATGAGGAATATTGGGGACCAAGTTGAGAGGGTAGAGTGAGTGGACATTGAGAATGTTATCCCTAGAGTGAGGGTAATCATTGACGTTAATCAACCATTGAAGAGGGGCCTTAAAGTATATCTTAAGGCAGTCCAGAAGAAACTATGGCTCTTGTTCTAATATGAAGATCTACCCGACTTCTGCTTCTTTTGTGGAATCATAGGTCATCGGTTGTATCAGTGTGAGCGTGATGGGACTACTAAGGTTCGGAGAAATGAATGTCATTATGGGAATTAGATTAGGGCATCTCAACCAATACGTCGACAAGTATCGGAGAGTGGGAGTAAAGTGTCCAGTAATGGTGACAAGGAGAAGGAAAGTGTTAACAAGAGGATCATGCCGAGTAGGGACCGGTTGTCGGTCAATACAAAGGGGGCGAATGAGTGGATAGATGGGTAGTAGCGGAGGGAAATAAGTGGCAGAGATGTGCGAAAGATATAGAACAAATATCGAGTGAAGCTACCAATAAGGATGTGAATAGGGTTTCTTTGCATGGCCTCAATGTGGTGAGGGTGATTGAGGCGGGAGGAAGGCAACAAAATTTTAGAAAGATGGCTACGAAGGTAGTTGGTGAGGGGGAAGGAGTTGGTGTTGCAGAGGATGGGGAAAAAGAAGGGCAGGGGAAATGGAAGGCAGGGGCTAAACGGGAGTGGAAGAGAAAACAAATGGCTGGGAGAAGCCGCACAGGAGGCTCTCCATATAAACAATTTTCGGGGTCGGGGATTTTGAAGTTGGGAGGTGAGAAAGGGAAGGGGAGTCCAGCGGGGAAGAGAAAAGGGATTTAAGGAGGTGATGAAGCTGAGGAGAGTAGTAAGAGGCGAAGATGGGAGCTACTTGGAGCCTCTGGGAGGAGGTGATGGAGGAGATATTCATCATGAGAACCTTATTATAACGGTGAGCCCTGGCGTACAGAGACGCCGAAGCAATGATCGGACTTAGCTAGAATGTTCGCTGGTTGGGGAACTCTGGAACATTAGCATCTTTGCTAGCGTTGATTGGCAAATTCTCCCCTAATTTTGTCTTCCTATCTGAGATAAGATTATTTGGTGCAAGGGCATAAGTTATTAGAGGGAGCTTGGGTTTCAAATCATGTCTAGTTGTTGATTGTAGATGACAAAGTGAAGGGTTGGTGCTATTATGGAACGACGAGGTGGATATGCAAATAAGATCCTATTTGATTGGGCATATTGATGCCATAGTGAAAATAGGGGTGGGTAGAGAGTGGCGATTAACAAGGTTCTATGGAAATCCAAAAATACGTGATCATGACTTATCTTGGGAGCTATTAAGGAGATTTGGGAGCGAGATGACTAGCCATGGATGTGCTTTGGAGATTTTAATGAAACTATGTACCTAAGTGAGAGGCAAGGGAGTTTGGTGCAGCCAACCAATGCTATGGTGAAGTTCTGAGATGTTTTGGAGGAATGTGGGTTGACGAATTTGGGGTTTAGTAGGGATGAGATGACTTGGAACAACAGAAGGGCAGGAGGAGGCTTTATCCAAGCATGATTGGACCGGGTTGTTTGTAATGGGATTTGGCGGCAGCTTTTTCCCCATTCTTGTGTGGAAAATCTGGATTTTTCTAGGTCGGATCATAGGCCAATCTTTGTGTGCATGAATGGAAGGAATGATAGACAGCAGAAATTCAAGGAGAAGCCGTTCTGATATGGGCCACAGTGGGTTAGAAAAGAGGATCATGCATTGGCTATGGCTCGGACGTGGAGTGTAGGAGGTGATGGTTGCGAGGATGGTGACCCTTTTGAGGGTATTAAGAGATAATTAACACTATATGGAGAGCGGCTTGGAGGGTAGAGTAATAGATGGTTTCGAGGGATGGATAGGAGGGTAGCGGAATTAGAGAAGGAACGCAATATGCTTCTCAATTCGGCTGATCCAAGAGAATGTATGGATGATATCAGACAGGCCGAGAATGAAATTGAAAGAATTCATAGAAGAAGAGAGAGTCATTGTAGGAAAAGAGCAATGGTTGATTGGTTAATAGATGGAGATAAAAATACAATTTTTTTCCATGCTAGGGTGACTGAGAGAAGGCGGACAAATGCTACTTCACGGTTAAAGGGGATGATGGGCAATAGATTGAAGAGGAAGATCAACTTGTGAATCATATCGAAGAGTTTTAAACAAAGTTATTCACAAGTGGAGACCCCACAGGAGAGGAGCTTGATAAAGGTACTAGCGGCATTGACAATCAGTTTTTTGGGGTTGATATTGAGGTGCTTGAACAACCTTTCACAGAGGACAACGTGACCAATGCATTATATAGCATGGGTTCAAAAAAAGCCTCAAGAGTGGATGGCTTTTATGCGGCTTTTTATCAAAGTCACTCGAAGGAGCTAAAAGGTTCTATCTCTACTGCTTGTTTACATGTTTTGAATAGTGGTCAATCTGTTAGGTCCATTAATAAAACCACCATTGTACTTATCCCCAAAAAGAAGTCACCTGAGGTCATTACTGATTTTAGGCGTATGGCGTTGTGTAATGTATTATATAAACTGGTTGTCAAGTGTTTGGCAAATAGGCTCAAACACGTACTATCTCCTCTGATATCAAATAATCATAGTGCTTTTGTCCCTGGGAGGATGATCACAGACAATGCTATAGCTGCATTTGAGGTGCTTCATTCTATGGGAAAACGGAACAAAGGAAATAAAGGATTCCTTGCTCTTAAACTGGATATGAGCAAGGCATACGATAGGGTGGAATGGAGATGCATTTCAACAATGATGGGCAAGATAGGGTTTTCAGACAAGTGGATCCGGTGTATATATGATTGTGTTGCAACACTGGAATTTACCGTTACTAATGGGAGTTATCAAGGAAGTGTGGCCTCGACACGAGGGCTGAGGCAAGGCTGCCCCTTGTCTCCGTATCTTTCTATTATGGTTGCTGAGGCATTTTCAGGTCTAATCTTTAAAGCGGAAAGACAGGGACAACTCAGGGGAATGAAGTGTACAAGGAAGGGCCTACCTGTGTGTCACGCCCCCACTAATTTGCAATATTTTTGAGAATTATTTATATCGGTAGATAAATTTCATAGCGGAAGCTTTAATACAAATAACGGGGACGAGACGTAGAAAATAAATAAATTATCTTTATCTTATAGAGTTTAACATGCTATAAAGCTAGTTACTTAAACTAACAAGTTTTTAAAGTTTAAATAATCATTGAAACTAGATTTTTCGATAAAATGTGAAAAACACAACAAGTATATTAGTAGGTATAGTTTGTTGATTACCAAAGCAAAACAAATCATTAAAAAGCTTTTACTTTGAAATGTAGGCTTCAAATCATTACAAGGACTACCCACAAAAGACGTAATATATATATATATATATTATAGAGAGATGGACAGACTTATTAATATAAATGCATTAAGTTCATAATTGCATTCGTAGTCGCTTTAAAAACAGGTTTCCACTACATGCAAAACTCTACTCCCGTTCGCGAGCATGCTCCAACGCGTGGTTTGTCTTGGTTTTCAAATATCATATCTTCAATCATCTACAAAAATTGTAGAAAGGAGGAATGAGTATAAAATACTCAGTGAGTAACAAAATATTTGATTCACCTTTCATTTGAAAGATTTATGTAAAAAAAAAATCATTGAAAGCGCAAAGCTTTCAAATGTACTATCACTAGTTAAACTACTACCCGTGGTGCATGCAAGATTCATATCAATTCAATCATGGCCATGTACAATTAAGTGGATCCACATTCAATCCGGTTGACCCCTACCGGAATTCCAAACAAAGCAAATACCATACTAATCACCGTCCATCTCAGTATCATTAGATGACTCCTAGTACGGCAACAAAGCAAAACAAATACAAAATGGGTAGAGCGTCAACTAGTTATTCAAATGCAATAAATCAATCTTTCTTTTCAATGCATCAAAATCCATGTTCATTTCATGGACCACTTCAACCAAAATCAATGCTTACAGTATCAAAGCTCCAGACGTGTGCTCTTCCGATCTAATCAAAGCATTAGTTATTCACCTCTTTAACTCGATTCTTTCAAAGATTATTTGAGTTATTGACAAATACACTCAAACCTTCATTTCTACACACCACTTATTGAATCAAGATATAATTCAACTATTCAAGTAAGGATTGTTTAGTTTTCCTGTTTGGGGAATGCACATTTGAAACTATTTTAAAATCAAGTATAGTGTCGTATACTTGTGAAACTCTCCTAGAAGGTAGAAAACTCATATAAATTCATCATATATGAAACTGAGGTCAAGAATACCATGTTAGGAATGCCAAAATATTTTTCAACCTCCTAAAAATTTGTCCTCGGTGCCCACCGACCACTTTCACAAAACATGTCATAAAAACTTCTGCGGGTCTCCAAATGGTGTCATTCAAATTCCAAATGATAGACAATATATAGGAGATCATGTTTCAACTTATATCTTGCTAAAATTCCATAAATACTACTAGTTATGACCTTTTAAAGTTGAAGGGTATAAACTGCAGATGTAATACTTTCATGCCTAAAGTCCTTTTATTAAATTCATACATACATGCTTGGCTTCCTAGAATTCAAAATTAGCCTCCTATGCTTTCCTTTTCATTAAAGAAGACATAGATTTTCTTCTTCCAATTAATCCAAAAACTTCATTTAATTTAACAAAATACTACGGAATTCACTTTAAAGTCCCAAAAAATACCTCTTTCAAGAATTTTGGCTTTCATTGTCCTTTCCTAAACCATAATTTCATATACTATCTATACATAACTCTATGCTAGGCCTTGTATGATTCTATTTTCATATCCAACAATAATTTCTTGCCATTTAAACTTATAGGAAGATTAAATCATAACCAAGTACTCAATTATATAAAAATTTCTTAATTTAACCTCAATAACTTTAACCTAAAAATCTTATACCATGCATATGCTTCAACAATTTCAAATACATCTAATCCATATCAACAAACTCAACATTTCTCTCTTTTAAGATTCATTATAACAAGCCATATATCAAAAACCCCTACTTAAACATAATATAAAATTAAAGCTCCACTTACCTCATTAAACCAAGCTAAAATCATGAGGACCAAGTTGATCGAGAACTCACTTCCAAAAATCACGTGGCTAGCTTCCCATTCATTGCTCTTTTTTTTTTGCTCGGTCGGTATCTTATCTCCCGACTCACTCTTTTGGTCTCCTCGCTCTCTCTCATTCTCTCTATGCATGTTTGTATGAATTGGTCCAATCCAAGAAAAATATCTAGATGTTTAGGAAAATTTCATCCGATCTCCTCAACTTCTTGCTTTACTTTAATTAGGTTCCGAACTTCATGATTTATTTCATTAAAACCACCAACTTATGATATAACTTCATATAAATCCCAAACTTATTTAATTATTCATATTTGCTCTTCAAGCCCCCCAATTTGTTGTAAGGCTTAATTTTTAATTTTTTAACTTCACATTAATGTAATTCTCTTCCGATCTCTCCCATCTTTAATTGGTGACAATCTTGTAACAATTCAATATGGTCATATTGTCACATTCTACTTCTTGATGTTAAATTAATTCAATTAGTTCATAATCGTATAACCTTGAAATTCAAGTAATTCCCCATCATTATGATTATCAAAATACTACCATTTTGTTTAATTCATTGTTAAGTTTTTGCGGGATGTTACATTGTGTCTCACCTCTTTTTTTGCGGATGATGCTGTTTTATTTACTTGGGGTGAATATGCTGGATGTTACATCTATTGTAAGGGTTCTGAATACATATAGCCGATCCTCTGGGCAATTGGTTAATATGGATAAGACCTCTATAACTTTTTCCCCGAATGTACAACAGAAGCAGATGAGGTTGGTTGCTGAGGTATTGGGAATTGACGTTGTGCGGCAACATGACAAATATCTTGGATTACCGTCAGTAGTGGGGAAGAATAAAAGTAAGACCTTTGAGAGCTTAAAGGAAAGATCTGGAAGCAGATTCAGTCCTGGAAACGGGTCTTCTTTTCCAGTGCCAGAAGAGAGGTTATGATTAAGGCAGTACTACAGGCTATCGCAACCTATGTTATAGGACTTTTCTAGTTGTCGATTCAATTATGTAGAGATCTGAAGTATTATTTCTCAGTTCTGGTGGGGAGCTCAGAGGACAAGAAGGAAGATGGCATGGGTGAGTTGGGAGACTATATGCTCGGCTAAGAGAGAGGGAGGAATGGGGTTCAGGAATATCCATCTTTTTAATCAAAGCCTAGTTGCAAAACAAGTCTGGCGTTTGATCCAAACCCCATATTCCTGCAGCAAGAATTCTAAAGAGCAAATACTATCCCAATATAGATATCCTCGGGGTGACTACTAGAGCTGGAAGTTCTTTTGTATGGCAAAGCCTCATGTAGGAAAAGGAGCTTATTGGTATGGGAACAAGGTGGCAAGTGGGCTCGAGTGAAACGGTGAATAGTTGGGATGATAATTGGTTGCCAGGGAGAGCTTCACTTCGGCCGATAACCCTACGGACGAATGAGGTGCAGTAAGTGAAAGATTTACTCATAAATGACGACCGGGATAATGAGATTATTGGGAACAACTTCTGGCCAGTTGATCAGCACCACATCCTATCATTGACGGCTGGGAATAACACACAAAAGGATTGTCTCATCTGGGATTCAACGAAGAACGGTGAATTCTCTATCAAGAGTGAATACCACTTGCTTAGAAGGATTGGCCAGTGGAGAGATGAGGGTAGCAGTCTCCTTGGGGAGTGAATTTGGCTGGCTTTGTGGAATCTCCAAATATTACCGAGGACAAAACAGTTCATATGGAGATTGATGAGATGAACGATTCCCACAAATCAAAATCTGGTTAGAAGAACAATGGTAGCCGAGATTAAATGTCCACGTTGCAAGGCTCACGAGACGGAGCTCCACCTGTTCGTTCAATGTGATTGGGTGGAACGGTTTTGGAGAGATATGCAGGGGCGGACCTATTAGTAAGCCGGACCAAGCTCTAGCTCAGTCTGGCCCCAACAAAAATCCTAAGTAGTCCAAAAAAATTTCGTAAGTAGCCTAAAAAAATTAGCTCGGTAGACGGAGCCGATGTAGGACAAATGCGTTTCAATGACTGCATTGAGTTTTGGACGAGATTTTTTATGTTTTTGTAGTAAAATCACCCCAGCAGCAATGGATCCCGGAAAGAGTTGCAAAGTTTGAGAGAAAGGAAAGAGAAACTAGGCAGAGAAGACGGTAGGGATGAAGACTTTATCTAGGAAATTACTTTGCCCTTGTTTCAATTGACTTAGTCATTTGGGATTTTAAAATTTGTTTAAGCTGGCCCAACTTAATTCTTCCTTTTATTTTCTTTTCTTTTTAATTAACTGTAATAATTTTTTTTTTGGTGACAAGTTAACATAATTCTTTGAATAAGTCTTTCCAATAAAATGACTATTCTTTAATGAGCTCAATACCAAAAATAAATCTAAGTTTTCTTAGTCCAAAACAAATCCAACTTGTTATCTATTTTATCTAAATCTAATTCTAAACACTTGTTATCTATTTTATTATGTATCTAAGAGAATGAAGGCCCATTTATTTTTTATGCTACAATATCTACTTGTTTTCGTTTGCCGTTAATGGATAAATGATGTTAAGGTTATTATATATGTTTGTGATTTGTGTATTTGGGAGAATATTATATATTTTATATATGTTAAGGTTATTATATATGTTATGGTTATATATTTTAGGTTTGGTTTAAATTAATTTACAAAGGAGACCTTGTAAAAATTTTCTAAAATCTTTATGTATTATGATATTTCTAGTGCAATTTCATTTTAAACAATTTATAGTATAAAAAAAATTTCGGAGACAGACCCCGTAGAAGGGGGCTCCGCCCCTTTCCAAACCCGTGGCTATTTTTTTCTCTAAATTCAGCTCGGTCCTGTGAACAATCCTGGGTCCGCCTCTGGAGATGGACTGCTAGGATTATGTAAAAGGTGCAAGCACGTATGGGGCGGAACTTAGGTTTGGTAGTTACCTTTGGAGCTTGCACACTGTAGGTCTTAGTTGAGGTTTTTGAGGTACTATGTATGGGAGCTTGGGGATTTTGGTAGGCGTGAAGCTTAATGATGCATGAGGGGAGACATACTGTGATAACCTATGCATGAGACTCTTTTCTAATTCAACTTGAGGGTTACCAAAATGTCCGGTCACATGAGACGATATTGGGCTGCGGCTTAGAAAGGGATACATGCGCTGAGTGGGTAATTGAAGGTTGGCAATCTCATGGTTTCTTTCTCTCTACAGATGCGGCCATACAAAATAAGGAAGGATGGATGGGGTTTGGGGGAGTAATTAGGGATAGGGATGGAATGATTCATGGTGCTTTTGCATGTAGACGACGTGGCATGATGGATTCTTTTGCTGCGGAAGCACTTGCCATCACTAGAGGGCTGAAATTTGCGAGAGATAGTGGATTGGAGATTGCACGAGTGGAAACATATTTGTTAAGGGTCGAGAGTTTGAAGAAACAGGAACCGTTGGCACTAGAAGCGCTTATTATTGAGGAGGTTCGGGGGTTAATTGTAGAGAGCGGGTATGGATCGTGCTGTTACATTCCTAGAACTCAGAATGGGATAGCCCACAAGCTTGCTTCTTATGTCGCTAATTCGCCGTCTGATTCATTCTGGATTAATTGTATACCCCTCTTTATCTCAATTTGGGTTGGGAGGGAAAACTGATTTTGACGAATGAATGAAAAGTTTTTCTTAAAAAAAAAAGAAATTGAAATTCATTAATTGTGATATATTTTAGAAAGAAAATGGCGATAAGAGAACGATTGAAAAATTGATCACCTTTCCATCTTCCTTACCTTGCTCAATTATCAATGGCACTTGATAGGGTAAAAAAAAAAGAAAAAGAAAAAAGAATATGAACACCTATGTCCTTCGGAAAAATGAAGCCCATAAAGACGTCTATATGCATTCGTTCAACAATTATTGCGTAACAATTAGAAACATCAGTTTCATTTTCGATATGATCATTTCCAAAAAACCTCCCTAATAGAAATTCAAACTCAGGGCTAAAATTGGAGAGTATTGAAAAATTCTAAGGTGAAAAATATTGTACTTATCATCCATCATTTACATAAGACATACAACGTACGTTCTCATCACTAGTGGTAAAAGACAATGACTCATTGAAAGAGCAAAAATTATAGGGAGACATAAAAATGTGATATGATCAATACTATAGGAAATATCGCATTCAACGACCAATCTTTTGGTTGTAGATTAGTCAAGAGTTATCATTGATATTCTTCACCAACCAAACTTCATTGTTGCTGGGTAGTCGACAAAAACAAGTTGGGAAAAGTTTTTAGCGACCAATATAGCAATTGGTTGTTGAATATCGAACTTTCAGCAACCAACAACTCGTTGTTAAATGTTTCATTGGCCAACCAAATTTTATTTTCAACTACCATATATTTTGTTGTTATTGTAATGGAGTCAGTGAAGAAAAATCGTTTGATGCAATCAAATTTTATTTAGTTTCATTTTCGGCAACCAAATAATTGATTGTAAAATCACTACTAGGAAACAGGGTATCACTGATGGATTTTTCCGACGGATGAAATCCATCGGAAATTTCTAACGGACACAATATGTCATTGGAAATTTCCGACGGAATCTCCGACCGACTTGAAGTTCCATCGGAAATTTCCGACGGAAAGTATCCATTTCCGTTGGAAATATCTTTAAAAATATATCTTAATTTTCCTCTATAAAATCTTGAAAGTTTTCTTTCTTTATTATACTAAATATTGTTAATTAAAACTTTTTTCAATAAGTTTGAGATAAGTTTTATTTTTTAATTATGATAATAATTCCTCAAATTAGTTTATTAATAGGTCTTAATATGCACAATGTTCTATAATAAATATACATTAACTTTTAAATTGTAAAAAAATATATAGAAGATATATTAACTTTTTTACAAACTAGAAGATAAGTTAACTGATATATAACAAATAAAATTTTATTCTAAATTTAAAATGTTACAAAAATTAAAAGTGTTATTAATAATCAACAACAACCCTTAGACATGAAATAGAAAATAATTTATGTTTTTTATATCCATAATTAAAAGCACAAACTAAAGTTAGAAAAAAGAGCAAAAAATAAAAAAATAAAAAATAAACTCGAACAATCTCCACATTGGACACTATTGGACATGAAATTGAAATAAATATAAAAAATAGAACCTCAATATGCATAACAATCATTGTAGTTATTAAATTCAGAAGGTACAGAGTAGTTAGGTGTCGACCTTCAACTATTATTGGACATATGTGTGGCATGTGCATACATATATAATCATTTATTTTTACTCTATTAACGTATATGACCCGTACACTTGTCTTATGAAAAGATCGATTACATACACTCTTATAATGTTCAGCAATTCAGTTGTAAAAATATTAGTTGTTAATGTTTAAAACAATGGTTGTAAATAAAATATTTTATTAATTATTGGGTTTTTAAAACAAAAAATCACATTAATCACATTTTTATTTTAATAGAACCAAAAAAATTTTGATAGATTGACTTTTTTAATAAACAATAAATATATATTATGGTCTAGAAAACGAGTATAAAAAATTTTTATATTAAGTGATATAGACAAATAAATTTAGAGAATAAATGACATATATGAAATAATATATAACAAAAGTTTAATTAATAAAAAGCCCCAATGTTTGAAAAGGAATTCAATATTTTTTAATTAGTAAAATTACTCAAATATACTTTATATAAATTTCGGAGCAATGTGTTAACAAGAATGGATGGCAGCATGGCAGTTGGGACTTTTCTCCCCGATCGCCATGTCTTGATTTCGAATCCCCTTGGGTGCATAAGGGGAAATAAATCTTGCGGGTTACCAATTTTGGTCAGCGCTTCTCGCGGGTTGTTGCTGGTTCAGGTGGCGGGTTGGGTTGGACCAAAAAATTTTTTTTATTATTTTTTCGCGTCCTTCAGAAACTTCCGACGGAATTATATTTCGTCTGAAATTTATAAAACTCCGTCAGAAATTTCTGACGGAATTTAATTCCATTGGAAATATCTGATGGATTCAAAATTTTCGTCAGAAACTATTACTGAGCAGGGCATCACCGATGGATTTTCTGACGCAAAAATTCCATCGATGAAGGCTTTTTCCAACGGAATTCTTAGTTTCATCGATGGAAAACGCCGTCGGTGATACCCTGTTTTTTAGTAGTGAATGTACCATAGACAACCATATTATATTATCAACGACCACAGATATCGTTGTGGTTTCAAGTTTTTGGTCATCAAAAATCCTTTAAAGCACCTAATATTTTGGTCGCAAATTTTTATAACAACCAAATCATTGGTCTCCGTGTAATAATTATTTTTTCTTCAAAATTAATTTACATCATCGTCGTATGTATTATTTAGTTGTTAGAATCCTGTAATAGTAATCATATTTTAGTCGTATCTTCTTATGTAGTACGAAATACCAACTAAAATCTCATTGTAAGAGTGATTTCTGAGACGATATATTAAATAAAATGATGAGACTTATAACGAACATGAGTATAAATAAAACTCAATTTCATTTTCCTGAAACCTAATAAAATATAATATTTGCTACAATCAATCACATATTAATGTCAATACCATTTTCATCCTTAAACACAAAGTATTGACATCTTCTAATGTTGACATACTTAATAAAAACTAGAAGTCAATAGGAAGTCGTTCAACAAGAAGTCAGCAGGGAGTGGCCTCGACCTTATTCAAGCTTGGAAGCTATCTATCTTCACATCTGTCATGTCAAGTTGCAGTATCACTTCTTGACATCCCAAAATCGAACCAATACTACAGCAAAACATTGGTGAAACATCAAGGATTCACAAGAGTTTGCGGGACAATGCAAAATTGCTCCGTAGAAAGAAATGAAGGGATTGACTACATAGTTTAGATTAGCAAAGTTGCTCAAGATGTCTAAATCATTTTCCATCAAAATAGGATCATCCACTAGAACACAAATTTCGACAAAATAATGAGGTTTTTCAGGATTACCCTTCCACTGAGCAAAGCAACAAATGAAACTATATGCAATTTCATAGAGATTAAAACAATAATTAAGCCACTAGTGTGTGTCTGTCCTTGTGGAGAGGTTGATGCAAAAATTTCATACGTAGGATGAGTGTGTCCAAAGAATTCCATGAACAAATTCCTTGATGTAGGTTCCAGCCTAGTTAAGAACAATTATCAATATGCAGTCAGCCGAAAATTCAAAATAAAATGATATTTTCAATAAACCACCCGTAATAAGTTGAGAAAAATGAAGCTTGTTGGAACTGTGTTCATAAAAAATATGGGCTTGTACTGCTCAAGAAAAACAGATCCCAGAACCAATGAAGAGATTTATCAAAATATAGATTTAGACATTCTTTTAATTACCCTATGGCAAACCGTATAAAAGATAAACAAATATGGATTATTTTCACTTATAAATTTCTGCATCATCGCGTAAAATTTAAGACTTGGATTTAAGAAACCATAGTACTGCATCAAACTGCTAATAATTTATAGGCTGCAAGATAGTGAAAAAAAAAAAAAGATTTGACCTGACTACAAAAATGCAATATGAAATATAGAGAAATTCCAGCTTTCTCGTTCATCTTGAAATATCTATCACCACTAAATGGAAAAGTCTTGAGCAAATATTGCAAGAAAAGTATAGTTTGTTAACTGGTAAAGTTCATTCCAATGAATAATTTTTTACGCTCTAACGGACTTCAACTATGGAGAACTCTTACAGGTGTTTCCTGCAAAATTTTCAGCATAGTGAAGGAAAAAAAAAAACTTATAAATTGTGCCCAAATGATACCAAAATTATTTATTCAAGTAAATGTTCTATATCTACAGAGATTTTGACGCCAAGTGTTTGTTGCTTTTCGCAACTAAATACGGTGATTGTTAGAAGTCAACAAATGTAAACAACAATATACAATCCAGTTGTTGAATATTCATTTCGATCCTGGGGTTTGATATCTGCAACGATTTATAATTGGTCTTTGAATGATATTACCTTTACAACTAAGTAATCTTCTTGTTGCATTCTACAACCATCTCCATTTGTTGTTGAATGCCGAGTTGTTGCTGTCCATGCCAACAACGATCACGTAATTGGTCGTTAAATGTCATTAAATCTTTAGACGCGCCTTTTCACTTCTAGGGACATTTTTTTTTCATCTTTACAACAAAAAATTAATTTGGAGTCATATTTGTACTAATTTACAATGACCTAATTGGTTGGTGAAATCATTTATCGGTTGCTAAAAGCTTTGGCGAAATAACCCCACTTTGGCGCTAAAGAATTACCAACCAATTAGTAATTTGGTCGTTGAATAATTCATTTGGCAACCAATATCCTCGTTGTTGAACTACATTTGCAACCATTGAAAATTGTCTTAGTTCACCATTGATCTACTACAATGGAAATTTTAGTTTGGTTGTAGATACTAGGTTTCAATAAACCAAACTTACATAGTCGTTAAAATATTGGTTGTAAAATATCATTTTTCCTGTAGTGATAAATGACATTGTAGATGTGACACACTTTTATTGAATGATGAAAAAGTACTCATATTATTATTACTCAATAAAATTGTGTCATGTGAATGTCATTTATTCTTGTAATTTTTTCACATCTCCCTATTGAAGTCATCTGAATTATTATAATAAGATAAGATGATTTCTCCCCACAAGTTATTAATCAAATCAAATGAATTAATAGTTGCAAACCACACTATCCGTCACACTAAAAAAGTAATCCCATATGTCCCACAAAGTAAGATATAGTTGGAATTGAAAACATTTTTAAAGGTTTTTTTTCTATTCGACCTTTGCACTAGATCTTGGAACTATTTATATTGTTTTTGGGAGATATGGAATATATATTTTATCGTTTATTGTTCCAGTGACCCCTGTTAATACTCCATCCGTCCCATAATGGAAAAAGTTTTAATATTACATGAGTACTCAAAACTCAATACTCCACCCCCACTAATTATTTTTTGACATTTGTAAAATTTGGAACCCACTTGACCACTTCATTAACATCCCCCAACGTTTTCTGTTTAGTCAATTAAAAATCTACATTTTTATTTTCATTTTATATTTTTCAATTAATTAACTTTATTTATATTGGGAAAATGGAATAGTCAGAATTTTTCATTTGTTATTACGATCTCCCACAAATCTCTTGCCCCATCACTACTCATTTTTCCAAGGTGTTGGTTTCAGCCATGAAATTCAACTGTCGAGATAATCGACGCCATCTCGATATAGCTGTCTCATTAATAAAAATATATGATAGCTCATCTTCAATTTATGCCTTATTAATTCCCTGATATCTTTCCCCAAACACGCCATAAGTTGCAGCTCTAGCCAATTCGTACTCTAATCCACGTTTCTCTCTACCCCTAAAATAAAATTTCCCACTTTATTTCATCTTCACCTAATCGTGACCCAGATTCTCACGTAACCAAAAAAATTATCAACCATGGAGTGGTTCTAATCGCCCGAGTCAAAGAGACATTCAAAATCAAATTAAATAGCAACCGTAGAAACCATTCAAATAGCTGGCTTCGTGATCCGGACCTGGATTAGAATGTCAAGTTCTGATTTTCCACATTTGGTTGATCTGGATTTCTCCACAATAGGCATTTTCTGGTCGATTTAAGATTCGGCCTATGTTGGTTGATCCAGACCTAAATTGGAATCTAGGGTTCGGAGCTTCTGATCTTCCACCTTTGGCCGACGTGGAACTCTTCGTCGTGTGTATTATCTCGTCATTTCGAGATCCGGTCAAAGTTGTCCGTTCTGGGCCTCAACCGGGATCTGGAGTTTTGATCTTGTATCTTCTGGTAACATTATCTAGACATTTCCAGATCTGGCTTGGATTGGCCAATCTGGAGCAACCGGACCTCAGCTGATCTAGAATAAACCAACTGATAGAGAGACATCATCAGAACCACCTTGCAACCAATCTGAGCCTAAACCTATCTAAAAAGATTATAGTCCAGACCCACTTTGGCTCTATTAGTTATAATGGTTAATGAAGCTAGTAGTTAAATTAGTTGATTGGACAAAGGTAGTAAAAAGTTAAGTTAGATTGTACTTTAACCTATGACTTTAGTTACACGTTGAGTTCAGTTTGTCATGCAGATCATCTAAAATACCCATGAGGCTCTCAACAACATCTATAAATAAAGGTAGAGGCCAGAGGGGCCAACGAAATAGATTCCTACTCATGTATCCTACCAAATTTAGAGCGAGAAATATTATAAAAGAGAGCTGGAGCTTAGTTCGAGGGAAGAATTGGAGGCCAACTCTTCTTTTTTTCCGAATAGATATTCTATTTTTCCGTTTACAATTTCACACACCTGACTTGAGGTCCATTTCACCTTTCAATTTGAGCTTAAATTCATTTCTTCTCTTTCATACTTCATGCATCCAATCTCACATTTAGATCATCTCTGCTGACTCAGGGTTGAACAAATTCCAACTTCAACAATATATAATAACCCAACAAAAATACAATAATTGGTAAATCTTGATTGGGTGTAATACGATGGAAGATGCAGAAAATCAAGCCAAGCTGATCGACTATGGAAGAATTCAAAGACCCCGTATTTGATCAACAGATTGTAGAAATTCTCTTTGTTACGCAGTGATATCAGTTAGGTTATAGATTCTGTTTGGGAAGAGATAGATGATTGATTTAAAAAATAAATGCAAGAGTATTTCTTAGTTAAGGTTTAAACGTAGAAAGGTTATAGAGCTTATGTTGATACTTTTAGGGAAGTCCCTTTAAAAAACATCTCGGTGGTTTTGTAACAAAACCTTCCAACTAATGAGGCATGTATAAAATACACTTCGTGTGTATCTATACACGCTACATATGTTGGGAGGTTTTGTTACAAAACTTTCGTAAGGTTTTGAAAATTTTCCCCTTTAAAGGTCAGTTATACCAAAAGTCACTGAATTTTCACTTCACTTGTAAATATATCACTCAACTTTAATAGCATGTAATTGGATCACTAAACTTTAACTTAATATAAAACAATTAAATCACTGAACTTTTATTTAATTGCAACAAAGTCTCTCTATTAACATGAAATTGTTACTTCATCATCAAACTAAAGTTCACTTTGATGTAGAACTTATAAAGCTCATGTTGATACTTTTAGGGGAGTCCCTTTCAAAAACATCCCGAAGGTTTTGTAACAAAAACAAAAACTCTCACCCCGTGGGGGATGCATGAAATACACATGGTGTGCATATATACACGCTACCTTTGTGAGGTTTTTGAAAATTTTCCCCTTTTAGGGTTAGTTATACCAAAAGTCACCGAACTTTCACTTCACTTATAAATAAATCACTCAACTTTAATTGCATATAATTAGATCAATAAACTTTAACTTAATAATATATAGCAATTAAATCACTCAATTTCAATCTCTAGCAATCTGAACTTTTAGTTAGTTACACTACAACAGAATAGACAAAAAAAGGGAATACACGTCAGTTTGTTCAAAAAGAAACGCGCAAAAAAAAGACAGCGGCATTTTTGAAAATTTCAATTCTTCGAAAAATCGATGCCTATAGTCAGCCAATAGACATCGGTTCCTCGAGGAACCTACGCCTATTGTACGACAATAGACAATAGGCATCGGTTCTTCGAGGAACCGACACCTATAGTTATATCCAATTCAAAATTTAAAAACAATACGTATATAACTCATCAGAATGTAAAACCCCAAATTCAATTTTTTTTCCTTCTACTCCCAAAATCTGACCGGGGCGATTCGACCCAACGGCGGTGCAACCATTTCCTGCGTGTTGAAGTCCAACATTTTCATCGTCTTGCCTGTCCACCATTTCTGGCGTCTAGAAGTTCGCGATTTCCGCCACGCGACTTTGAAGTCGATCCGCTAGCAATATCGGCCCTTACCTTTTTCGACCAATTGAATTTGTTCAGCATCTTCTACATTCAAGTTTGAGGTGATTTTTAAGTATAAAGCAAGAAAATGTTGTAAATAATTGCTTGATTGAAAGAACATTTTGCTTAAATTTTAGGAATTAGGATTATAGGGTTTGTGTATAATTTGTTAGAATGAAATTTGTTGATTTTGTTTGATGTATGTAATTTCTTGGGCATTGTTTGTTAAATATATTATGGGCACACAAGATTTTGTCAAAATTCATGAATTTGTGGGTTTTTTATAGGTGCACACTAAATGTTAGATAAAATGCTTCAAAGATTTTTTCTTTTTGAAAGTTGATGCATTGCCTAGAGACATTAAGTTTGTTATGCAAATTAATATGGAATTAACAAGACAAAAAAGTTAGGAAAATCAAAAAATGATTTATTGTGTATTTATTATTTTCTTTTGCAGGCTATTGCTAGTGATTCTAGGCCAAAAAAAAAAAGGAGAATAGGCATCGGTTGTAGAAGAGGAACCTATGCCTATTGTTCACATTGGTGCATTTTTGGCATCGCTTAAAAACCGATGTGTATTACCCTTACTATGTACGTCGCTGTCAATAGCATCGCTTTCAAAACCAACGCATATTTATCAATACAACCGACGCCTAAAGTGATATTCTATAGTGGTGTTACAACAAAGTCACTCTATTAACACGAAATTGTTGCTTCATCGTAAAACTAAAGTTCAATTAATTTCCCAAATAGCACATCCTATTAAAGCAGAAAATGGAAGAACAATTTGATAGTTCACAAAAATTTTTTGCGTTTAGCATCTATCTCAACATAATTTTAAATAATTTTCAACTAATTATCATGTTAATATGTCAATATAAAATAATGCATTGCCAATATTTAATACTACCTCCGTCCCAAAAAGATGGTATAATTTTTCTTTTTTGTTCGTCCCAAAATATGGTTCAGTTTCCTTTTTAAAAAGTATTTAAAATATTAGTTCTCTTATATGCTCATATTTAATGTGCACAGTTATCAAAGAAATAGAATTATTAAAGTGCAATAATTAATAAATGAAAGGGTATAATTGGAAAATAATATTAAAATTTACTTTTTTAATACTATTAAATGAAATTTTCTTAATCTATGTGAAAAAAGAAATAAGACCATCTTTTTAGAATGGGGTAGTGTATGTCATTCATTTTTGTTAAATAATTTAACGCCCTATTTATTGAGTGACATGAATATAATTAAATCAAAGTTAGAGATAAAATTGACAGTAATTAATACTGAGTGACTCAATTGCTTTTAAATTTAATGTTCAGTGATCTAATTACAAGCAGAGTACAAGTTCAATTATCTAATTGCTGGTAATTAAAAGTCAATGATCTAATTGCAAATTGAATAAAAGTTCAGTGTCATATAAAAATTAACACATGCCATTAAGGTTTGAATTTTGACAACAATTGATTTAAATTCTTGAAATGAATATGAAATGGAG
This sequence comes from Nyctanthes arbor-tristis, assembly GCA_963692815.1. Taxonomy (NCBI): domain Eukaryota; kingdom Viridiplantae; phylum Streptophyta; class Magnoliopsida; order Lamiales; family Oleaceae; genus Nyctanthes; species Nyctanthes arbor-tristis. The sequence continues at coordinate 29,070 of CAVNYN010241068.1, read as the reverse complement.
CTCCTATTAAGGCTATAAGCAGGAACTGTGAAACTAGAAAACTGAACCGAAACCACCTTTTGGAAACTGGCAGTTTGGTGCCACGCTAGATCCGTCAACCAAATGCTTTTGATCCAAACCAAAGTTATAAAAAATGATCTGGTTACACTAACGTTCTGGGCAGAAGTTTTCAGATTTGAACTGCACCTACCCTTTCTCTAATTTCCCTTCCCTCCATTATGCCCCCTTGTATTGAGGAAAAAGAAAACACTTAATAATTTGTATTTTTTTTAAACTTTGTATCTACCCTGCCTAAACTTTGATACAAAGCTTCCCTTAAACTTTGTTGACTTTTTAACTTCCACTCTTTAGTGTGATTGTCATTCTATTTAGCTTTACTATTTATAATTAGATATGTGTGTTTTATTTTATTTAAATTTTAATTTAAATTAATACTATTATTATACAGAAAAATGTTATACACTGTTAAAGTGAATAGGGAAAAGAAATTGTGGTGAAATTATTTTTTTTAAAGGAAAGTAATTTTTTATTAACAAAAAGGATGAGTCACAACGACCAGTCTGGCCCATATACAAACCGATGGACCAGACACAAAACTGGGCTGAGAAATCCAGCCTAGACAAGACACAACAGATACGGTTTAATTAGGTAATTCAGATGGTTTGTAGGCTTCATTGTAAAAATCAGGTATCTATATCATTTTTCTGAGAAATCAGGTACCTCACCCCACCCACCCCAGACAAAACAATTGTCTCTTTCTTTCTCTGTGAATTCCTATCTGCAAACCATCGCCACCGATCACCCAATCGTGTTCTTCCACCACCGCCGCCGGTACAGCTGTCTTTCTTACCATTCTTCATCGTCATTCGTTTGTTCTTTCGTTCTTCTTTCCTTCTTCAATCGTTTCTTTCTATATTCAATCCTCACCGCTACCGCTGTTGTTCGAACGTCATCGTACGCTGCCTCACGTGTCAGCCTTTGTCTCTGAGCTTTTTCAATCTCAGATTAAAATCTGATTTGGTAAAAGCAACCGCCACATTGTTGACCTGGGCCAGAGAAACAACCATGAATGCCGGTGCTTCTTAGACACCAAACCTTTTGAACCATTGCATTTTACACCGGGAAATCATTGATGCAGTGATTGAAGGGATACTTTGATCAATTTATTTTTTAAGGTTTTTGATTTGGGGCTTCCGATCTAGTTTTAGATTGGAGTCTTCGGTAGTTTGCGAGTTTTAGTTTCGGTAAATGGTGAGTTTAGGGTTCCAGCGGTAGTGATTTTGGTGGTTGCAGTGATGGTAGTGTCCCGGCAAATTGTGGTGATTGTGACCGGCGAGTCACAACTCACCAGAGCTGTGACTCGCCGGTGTTGTTGTGACTGTTTTGTGACCGGGATGCCATAGTGTGATTGTAACTCAGTGGAGTCGAGTTGCGACTTACCAGAGTCGAATTGTGACCCATCGAAACTAGTTGTGACTCGCCAGAATCGGGTTATGACTCGCCAGAATCGGGTTATGACTCTCCAGAATCAGATTGTGACGCGTCTGAATCAGATTGTGACTCACCAGAAACTTGTAATCTGTGACAGTCATAACGACCACAACTGACCACCCGATTTTCCAAAAATTCCTTAAATTTGGGAAATGTTCGAAAAAATCTATATTTATCAAGTTATCCCCAATAAACACAACAAGACCAAAAATATATGACACGACATGGGCGTACAGAAGAATAAGTCCTTTGATCAGATGAAGTCCAACATAGTTGGCTTCATTCCATCAAAGACCTAGCCCGGAACTCAAAATACCAAAGAAAGAAGAACATTGAGAGATTAAACAACGTAGGAAGGACCAGACTCCCCCAACAATCACTTTACAGAATGAAATCAACATTCTCCGCCTTGAGCATCTTGCATCCCAGCCTTTTAACTCGATCGATCGTGAAAGCAATGAGGTATGCAAGGTCTTTTTTTGCGAATCTTATCCATGAAATTACATTATTTTTATTAATGAATGTTGTTAATGACTTAATATTAATTACTGAAAAAACTTTGCAGCGAAACCGTGGTTTAAAAATGGACGAAACCGTTTGATTAATTTTAGTCATAAATCCTGTTTTTGTCTATAAACGAAAATTAAAAATCATTATCCATGTAGTATATTATCTGTAGTTTTAAATAGCATTTTTTAATAAATAATGTCTATATATAATCTAAATTTTTAACTTATTTATAATGTCTTATTGATGAAAAATTCTTTTGAATATAATATGTTCATCATTTTATAAAGGTTACTTATCCTTCCCGTGCAACGCATGTGTGACGTCACTAGTTTTGCTTAAATTAAAGTTCTAAGAATTAGACCGCGAACTGGCCAGTGTGATCAGAAAAATTGAGAACCGACTAGGAAACTAGTCCGGTTCAGTGAAAATCTAGTTATTTAAGTATTAGACCAGAAATTGGGCAAAAACCGCTTGAATTGGTAAAAAAATGGGGAAAACTGGTTGAACCAGTTAAAAAAAAAAAGAATGGAAAATTAGAGAAAAATTAATTTTTTATGAAAGAATGTCCAAAATTTATTTTTTTATTATTTAATTGAAGTTGGTTCTAGCTCGATTCAACCCCTTTTCAGCTTTTTGACCCTTGAACCGTTGCATTTCCCGATTTAATGACCGGTCTGATTTTCTGAACATCAGTTTAGATAGTACAACTCTTTAATTAAAATAGTTGCCAAGCACATATTCCAAAGGGATGTCCTCAACATGAAATTGTGTGGATTTTTAACGATTTGTGGATTATTTTGGATTTTAGTAGAATTCTACATCATCTTACAGATTCTAAGGAATTCTACATCACGGATTTTAGTGGATTTAAATAGATTTTTTTGGTCAAATTTTTTGAATTGCGTAAAATTTACTAATGGATTTTAAAAATTTCTTATATTTTCAGGTATCGTATTTGTTCTCCTTATTTTTTTTATTGGTATCATTATTATTATTATTATTTTCTTTTGATTAAATGAAATTTTTTATTATAGGAGTACAATCTATAGACAAATTTTGGTACCAAAAAGAAAAATATGAACTAACGGAAAAAATTACATAATTTACCTTTTGTCCGGATAATCATTTATAAAATCATTGAAGAACGAAGAACTACCAGTGTAATGTTAATTGAATAAAGAAGAATTTACTAGTGTCGTGTTAATCTACTTGTGAAATTATTTTGAACTTATTAACAATATTATATTATAATCATCTCTCATCTCGTTCATGAAAATTCTTTTGTATAGATTGATAAGATTTTTCAAAAATAAAAGCACTGAAGGAAAAAAAGAATCTTTTTGCTTAGATTGATATGATTTTTCAAAAATAAAAACAGTGAAGGAAAAAAAAGAAAAAAAAACTAGAGTTATAAGAAAAGAAGTGTTTCCTCATTATGGGGGTTTTGGCTAAATAGTGATGTGTATATATATATATTTTTTTTTTGACAAAGAAATTGATTTTCATTCATTATGATCTGGATTTAGAATAGTTACAAGAAAATTGAGAGGATCACCAAATGATCAAGTACATGAAATTGTATTAAGAAGAGTAAACTTGGCCAATGCATGTGCCGCCTTATTTGCTTCACGCTTGATGGATTTGAAACATACATGAGGAGTACATTTCCATATCTCATGAATTACAGCCAAGTATGCTCTTTCAGAGGTGCGAAAGCTAGGTCTATTAACTGTATTCACGGCACTACTTGAGTCCGACTCAATAACATAAACATTGAAGCCATGATCAACCATAAATTGACCTCCTTCTAGTAGTGCACGATATTCACCAACATGCGCGTCTACACAGCCTTTGATAGATTTTGCTAGACATATGATCATTTTTGCATGCTCATCTCTACCAATCACACCAATACCAAAGTTAATTTGATCATCCCTAATAGCAACATCAACATTTAACTTGAATGAATTGGACTCTGGTTTTCTCCAACAAATGGGTGTGTTAGCATAGTCTCATTTTTGTTCAAATAGGATTTGACTAGAATTTCAAAAATAAAATTAGTTATAAAATATAGAATTACTAAATTAGTATTCTTCTTTTTTAAATATCGTTATCTAAATATCTAATTAATTCCTTTAATGATAACTTATTATTCAATAATTTAAACGCAAAAAGAATTCCAAGACGAAACTCTAGTTGTTTAATAGATTTGGGTAACCTTGTTGATAATGGTCTTACAGTAATTGGCAAAAACAATTAATCCACAATGAGATTTCCCTCGAGCTGGCCTCCATATGCTTTATATTCGTAGTGTCCATTGAAAGTGGGTTATGGTCCAACACTGCTTCCGCATTTCTCATTTCCTTTCTTTCCAACTCTTTTTGTATATTTCACTCTGGATTGCACGGCATTACAACTCTCCTTTCAACTCCTTGTTAGAACATCACCTCGAATGGTAACAGGGTCACTGCATGCTTTTTCCAAACAACGCATCAATGCCTACATATGGAAACATGGCAAAAGGATGCTTGCACAACCCTCAAGGTTCTCACCGTTGGAGTATTATGAAATAAGAGTTTTGAAGAAATTGTCTAATTGAAATTACCGAACTTTCATTAATCGTCACACTAATATCTTACAGAATGAGATACAAGCATATTTAGGTCACACTGTTAGTACTTTAATAGATTTAGAAATTTATTAGAAATAATACTTTATTTCACTCTGAAAGAGAAAACTAGAAAGAAAAATACTTGCAAAGGGACTCTGGAAAGAAAAACTCTTATAGGATTGAGCTTTTCTTTCTGATCAATGCCTTTGCAAGAAGAAATACATTGGTATTTATAGGTGGAACATCTAGCATAGGATTCTTCTATTATTGTAGTAGCTTGCTGTATCGAGCCAAGGCTTCCATTATTTTGGTGGAGGTAATACCTCACTAGAATTTGTCTCCCACACTTCTGTAAAGTAGCAATAATATCTGCATGTTTTTAAAGTAGTTTGTATTATGATGTGGAATATAATTGAGATAGAGATCCCACAATTTTTCTTTTTCAAAGTTACTTTGAAAATGTAATAAGTAAAATGTCCCTACTCGATTATTTCTCCATATATGATTCAAACCAGTTTGGTGGATATTCCTCTGGATCAAGTGATACTGGTGAATCATTTTCTCACATGTATGAAGGGTATCACCAAAACTGCTTGCATAATTCTTCCTTAGTCTTTAGACTCGCACTTACAGCTCCATGGAAGATGTTGTTACACTACAAATCCAGAAATTGTCAATCTTCTTGCTTAGTGGGGGCTACGGCTCTACTGTATATCACATGCTCCTGTGACTCATAGACCCATATGTTCTGTTCTTCCTTAATAATTTTCTATAGGTGTTTGAACTGTTCCTTGTATGATTTCGCCCTTCGAAAGGTTGCCATTTTGATAACTTTTTCTGGTTTAGTATTGTGAGCTTCACTTTTCTCAAGATCAAATTTCTTACTAGTGGTGGCTATTCTTATAACATGGCGAACTGGCAACAACCTATTTCTTTCATCATCCCACTCAGGGCTTGCAGACTAGAATCTGATATATATATTCTTACGCTTAAGAACATCGCAATATCTTTGTACCGCACTTGCCACGTCTCATAGAAGCATAGATATGTCCTTTAACGATTCACTGGGATAAAAGCATAGTCTGGGATAAAGGCATAGTATGTGATCCACATCAAATAATGCTCGTACCCAATATCGTGAAGCTTTTGGATAAATTGACTTTGTTATGGGTTTCGTATGTCAATGTATTCATCCATCCTTCGATTCCAATGAACCAATTGCACACTAGATTGAACAATACATAGGCTAGTATAAAGATCTGTCTTATTCTTGATATCCATAACACTTGGGGTGTTACACGCCTTGATTATATTTCATTGGTCAAGCTTATCAATAGAAATATCATTCTTATTTAGGATTCTCTTATGAGAATGAGCATTGTCCTTTGTGGTAAACTTATGAAGCTTTAATACTTCTTGATATATACTGGCACTAAGGCATTCAGATATTGGCGTTTTCGCCTTCTCATTTATGGCAGTAAGGCCTGCAGGTACTGGCGTTTTCGCCTTGTCCAATAATGTCATCTTGGCTTCCAATGTCGCTATCTTGGCATTTATTTCTATATTGAATGATTCTAGCTCATTCTTTATCTACTCTATACCTAGTCAAGAAACTAAGAATTATATTTTCTTTTCCTTTAATATGAATAATGTCAAATTTAAATGGCGTAAACCACATTTAGATTCTAATTAATGGTCTTTCAGCAACGCTATTACCAAGCTTATTTGTTAATAATGGTTTAACTTGAGTATTATTAGTTCATATCATAAACTTTTTAGATAATAAATATGGTTCAAACTTGGCTACTTCTTTTTTAATTGCTAGGCATTCTTTGCGATTGATATCATACCTAGTTTCTGCACCCTTGAACGTACCTGATATGTATGCAAATAGTTCTTCTATACAGTCACATGATGGATTACATGAAAATTCTTTATGTTGTTCCTTTCTCTTAAAAATTGCTCTCCAATGTAATAAGGAGATATCTGTCTCTAATATAAAGATATCATCTTCATTTGTTATAGCTAATTCTAGTAGATGTTTACATATTTTTTTAATTTTGTTTACCATTGCCGTATCTTCTTTGCTCCATTCCCATTTAACTCCTTTACGGAGTTTCTTAGTAAAATGAACCTTATACGTATACTTAGAGCAATTCTTAATAAACTTTTCTGAATAATTTAGTATTCTAATAAAACTTTGCAATTGCTTAACATCCGTTATTATTTCTGGGAAGTCTATTATTTTTTGGCCAATATATGGTTGTTGAATGATTTTACTATTTGTGATTTTATATCCTAAGAATTCGATTTCTTCCTTGGCTATTTCTGCCTTTTTTCTTTGATAATACTAATCCATACATTTTTGCCAGATAACAAAACATTTTAAGTTGTTCTATATGTTTTTCTAAATTTTTACTATATATTAGAATGTCATCTCCATATACAATGTAGAATTTCCTGATTGGCCTAATTATTTTATCCATTCGTTGCTAAAATATTGTTAGTGCATTCTTTAATCCAAATGGCATAACATTCCACTCAAATTCTTGTAAAGATTTGGTGTAGTAAAACTAGTTAGTGGTTTGGATTTTTCTTCTACTTTAATCTACCAATATCTTGACTTACAGTCAAATTTTGAATATATCTTGCGAAAAATTTTATTTTGCCTACGCATGCATGTTATTATGCATGCGTGCAATACATGTCACACATCTAAGCTACAAGTGCGGGACACTTGTAGCTTAGATGTGTGACACATATGCATACATGCATAATAACATGCATGTGTGCAGGCAAAATAAAGTTGTTGTATATCTTACTAGTTTGGATTTCCTTTATTAATAAGTCTTTTAGGGTAACTTATAAGTATTATCTTTAGTTTCAACATTAAGTTTCCTATAACCTATCACTAATCTTGCCTTTCCTCTATTGATTTCATTATTATTCCTTACCATAAATGCTGGACTATTATAGGGACTAGTTGATTCTCTTATTAATCCTAATTCCAATAACTCTTTAATTTGTACTTCAAATTCCTTTTTATCTTTTTCATTATAAGGAATGCTTCCCTATGATTTTTGCATATGGGGTTTACTAATCCTATTTTCACCGTAGGCTTATTCTTACCCCATTTTGCTAGAGGATGTTCATGATATCACTCTTCTAATTCTTCTTTTATTTTTTCAAGTTCTTTATCTAGGTTTCTAATATGTAATGCCGAAATTTTTTGTTGTGGTTTTACCTTTGTATAATATCCACCATGTTTACCTGTAGAACTCTAATTCCAAGGTTTGTGGTTGACAGGTTTATAGGGTATACTTATAGCTTTGTATACTTTGTCAGTATACACTGTATGATTACAAGGGGTTGTGAATTCAAACTTATCCTTGTGTTGTGTAAATGGACTATATGTGTAGATAAAGTCTTGTCCCAAAAGTATGTCACTATTAATTTTCTCTGTAGCATACACTACAACAGAATTGGACCAAAAAAATGAACATACACGTCAGTTGTTAGGAAAAACGACGCGCAAAACACATGCGGTGGCAATTTTGAAAGTCCGGCACCACTATAGGTATCGGTTGTTCATCCACAACCGACGCCGATGGGTTGTTTGAACAATGGGCGTCAGTTGCTAGTTTGAACAAGAGGCGTCGGTTGCTAGCCCACAATTGACGCCTATTGTTGTAAAGAGGCGTCAGTTCCTTTAAGGAACCGACGTATCTTCTTTTTTCTTTAAAAATTGGCCTCAAAATTCAAATACTATAGGTGTTAGTTCCTCGAGGAACCGATGCCTATAGTCACACAATTTCAAATTTTTGAATTTTTTGAATTTTGAACTTGATTGGAATGGGCATCGGTTCCTTGAGAAACTGATGTCCATTCTAATCATTTTTTTTTAAATCCTCAAGGAGCGGCATTTCTTGCCATAGCTTGACCAGCGAGACAGACGAAGAATCCAAATGTGAAGAAAAGGTAAGTATTTCTCCTTCTTTCATGGCCTCCTCTCTATTTTCCCAGCTTTTTCCTCCTTCCTTTCTTTAGTTTTCTCTTCCTCTTTTTCCTGTGGTTTGGCTTCTTCCTGAGCCGCTATTTCTTCTTTATTTTCCTCCTCAGGTTTTGGTTCTTCAAGTTCAGGTTTTGGCACAATCTTGGCTTGCTTTTGGTGCGTGGATAGATATACTCAACAAGCTTTTTGGCTATAATCGATGCTGGGAAACTCTTTTGATGTTCATTGTTGCTTTTAGGATGACAAATGAGAAAATATTACCTTTCAACTTTGAGTATCTTTGTCGTTAATTTGCTACCCTGAAACCGGAATAACACTGGGAAGAAGAAACTAGAACATTGGAGTAATAAGAAATTTATTACTTAAGTGCAGCGGTATTTGATGACCAAACTATGATACTCTGTGACTAATATGAGAAGGAATATCATGTTGGTTGCCTGCGTGAATCTGGAATGTGTGATATGAAGAAATTTATCTATTTATTTATTTATTTTTAAATACAATAGGCATCGGTTGTGGTTGTACAACCGATGCCTATTGTAAAATAGGCATCGGTTGTACCACCACAACCGATGTCTATTGTTTATTTTTTTATTTTTAATTTTTTAAATTGACTTTAGGCATTGGTTTTTGTGAAACAACCGACGCCTTTAGTAAACTTTACGTGTTGACCACAGACCGACGCATATACATTAACAATTCGCTTCTCTGTCGATAGCATCTCCATTAGAACTGACATATAATCCTCATTACAACCGATGCGTAAGCTGTTTTTCTGTAGTAGTGATATATTCTTGGTATGAAGCGCTCTCTATCTCTTATTATAATAGGTATATTTTCAACAAAAATCTCTATAAATTTCTATGATATCACTTGCAGTATGCCTATATGTTGTTTTCTTATGATCTTTTTTATAATAATGTTCTGGAAATACATTTCTTCTACATAGACTTATTCCTGACCCCGTATCTAATAGGGCATGAAATTTAATCGTACAATAATCTATTAAATTAAGCATATAAGGGATAAGTATACTAGTTTTGATTGACCTTATTCCTTGTATCATATACACGATCTCCTTGTTCTATTCATTATAAGAAACGTCCTTTGTTTTCCTTCAATAGTTATTTGCAATAAGTTTCTCTTAATATCAAAAGGCGTTACCTTTCCAGGAAAATTCATTCCAAGTAACAGAGGACTGGCATCTCTTCCTTTTATATTATCCTTGTGAATTTTAAGGGCTAATTTATATTGTTCTACAACTATGTCTGTTAGACATAATTCAAAGTTTACGAAAGTTCTTATTTCATATTTAATGCTATGATAGTCTGTAAAGGTTATTCCTTGAGGCAAATCTTCCTCTTCTAGATTACTTAATAGGTCAACCCTAATATGGCTAGTAATTGCTCTTGTCTCTATGAGCGCCACAATTTCTTCATACTTATTCTGACTATTAACATATTATGCTAAAGTGAAAAAATTATCCTTATCAAATCTTCTTAAATCTATACTTCTCCTATGAGTATTTTCGTTACTTAGTTACTCCTATGATTATATGTTGCTAGCTTGTACTTGGGAGGTCTATAATGCTCATACTTCTTTCTATTCTTCTTCCAGGCATCTTAGCAATTAGTTGTCCCGAAAGGTCTTGTATAATTACTCCTTGATTACTTTGATTACCATCTATCCTCCTAGCACGTTGATGAAAATTTAAAATTATATCTTGTGGTAATATAACATTGTGTTTATTTAGTATTCTGGGTGGCGTAAATTGTGCTATCTCCTTAAAATCATTATGAATTTCTACAAATTCGCTTGATACTTTATTAATTTCCTTCTGATGGGTAGTGGTGAAAGCATATAATGCTTTACAATGTAGTTATAGTGCCTTATTTCTTGGAGGCATTGCTAATCTATCAATTTTATGATACAAAATTAATCCTAAATTTACATTTTCATCTAATAAGATGATTGCGAAGTTGGGTCTTATGGTAAACATTATCTTTTTATAAACTAGATTTCCTGATATCAATCGAAGAAAAGCATCATAAGGATTATGTAAAATTCTGTTATCCATTATGTATAATTTTATGGGGATTTCCATTCCTTCTCTAAAGTATCCCTTGATCATTATTTGAACTCCTTCAAGAACTTCATTTTTAATTTTATCTCTACTAGGTTTCTTGATTTTAGCTAGTTCTTTATCTATCCATACTCTTGTTATTAGTGGTATAGTTGTATTTTCTTTTACATTTTCGATACCAATAGGTACATTATCATACCTTTCAATATACATAGTTTTCTTCGTCCATGGTAAGATTGTTGTAATAAAAACAAATTTATCCCTTAAGGATAACTATCTTTCTTTTAAGGCTGTGTATCGCTCTTCTTCAAACATTACAGTTTGTGAAGTTCCTTTTTCATTTTCTATAGACGATTCTATGGTTTCCATCATTTCTTGACTCATATATATACATATACATATTCCATTTCTTCCAATTCTTCCACATCACTTAGATCTAGCTCGTATATAGAATCAATTTCAGATATTTCATCTATGCCTTCTAGTATCTCATAGTCTGAGTCGGATTCTATTTCCTCCATTAATCTTATTGCTTTAATATTTTCCTTCCTATTTCTATTAGGACAATTTGGGATATATGCCCCACTTCATTACAAGTAAAGAACTTACATTTTCTTATAGAAATTCTCTTTTGCTTTACCTTGTGGTTTCTTAGTTTTATTATTTTCCCTCTTCCATGGTTTCTTCCTTTTAAAATATTTCTTATTTTTCCTCAATCCCTTTTGTTGCTTCCAGTGGTTAAGTTACTTTTTATACCTTTTCTGGTGGTAGGATTTCCTAGTAGGTTGGTGACAACTGAATTGTGGTATGGCTCTTATTTCTCTATAGCAAACACAAATTTGCTCTTTTTCCTTGTTCTCTAAATAGATGTTGATGTAAAAAATCTTTGTCCGATTCGGCTACCTTCTTTTTAGAAAATGCAATTCTCATTCCTAAATTATCAGTTGTTAAGTTAGGCTTTTCTCATGGTATATTTTTCCAGTAAGTTTGGTATTCTTCAAATAATCTCTGTCCCCAAGGCTATGATAATTTAAGAAAGTATCTATTCATGAGTTTCTTATCTTCTTTCGTAGTTTCCCACATTTTTACTTCTTTATTAATCCTATAGTAAATTTCTTCAAATTTGCATGTATATATATCCAGTTCACACATATCACATATCTTTAATAATTCCATTTCTCTGCCTGCCTCTAATGCCTCTTGTTCAAGTATACTATGTTTAGTAAAAAATTTTAGTTCCCTTAAGAAAAGTTGTCTAAACAAATTTTTTGTTCTTTGTATATTTCTTTAAAATCTTAATTGTTTAGGTTTCTCTCATTATCCTCTAAGGTGTCAAGTTTCTCTCCATACTTTAGTGTCAGTATTTCGCATTCAGATAATTTATTCCACACTTTTGCTACATTTCCCCTAAGAGTATAAATCATAAAGTTCCATGCATAAGTTTTTTTCCATTTATGAAATGTTACTGCTAGATCAGTAGATTTTACCCATACTTTTATCATTTCTTTTTTGTTACTACCACAGACTATGTTTAACAATATTTCGGTCGCAGGGATTGGTTCGGTAAATGCCTTTAGAGGTTGCATATGTTTTGTAAAAGTTACATATGATTTTTTCTATGTATCTTTCCTTCATTTTTTTCTTTTCCATTCCTTTTTTTATTCCGTCCTTGTTACATTACTTTCTTCATATTTTTCTTTATTTAGTTCTTTACTCTATGATTCTGAAGTTTGGCTTGTTTCCTCTACCATTTGATTGGTTGGGAGTACTTCTATTTCTTCTTCTTTCTTTGGCGGATCGTTCATCATATATATATTTTCCATAAGAGATAATCTTTCCAATTCTTGTTTATAGGCTTCTAATTCTTCTCCTATTGCTTCAGAGAATTTTGATTCTAACTCGTCTATGGTATAGTGATGCTCATATACCTATATAGGGCTCCTCAAATTTTGACTCAATTTGTTTGTATAAAACGCTTGGTCTAGTTTTTATATTTTCATTCAAATTTTCTAAGTTTGCTTACGTAGTCCTCATTTGAGTTACTATATCTTGATTCATTGGATTTGTTCTTAATATTGGTCTAGCATTACTATTATATTGTTCTAAAAAGTCTCTTATTACTTTATCTTCATCTATGGTTGATTCATTTTTACTTCGAATAAATTTGGCTCATTTTGTCTAATATTTATTCCTAACCTTTTAGCTATTTCTTGGATTATTATTCTTTGTTCTTCCAATTGTCTTTCAATTTTTGCTATCCTAATTACTAAGGATTCTTCATAAATTTGTTGCTGTATTTTATTCTTCAGTTATTCTAATTGTGATTGATTTGTTACTTGCTTAATTTCTTTACTAAGCTACTAAACCCACTACTTAATTGTTCTGCTAATTCTTGCATTTTCTCCTTATTTGTTTTGTTAGAATATTAATTTTCTATATTTCATTTACTATTTCCTTATCTTGAGCATTTATATCCTTTTCTCCCATCATTCCAAATCTATTAACTAGGAAAGCATTTGTCCAATTTAATTGTTGTTTCATCAAGAACTACGAATGTTATTAATTTAGCATAGTTATAATCTGTTTCTCTATAACTTTGATTAGATAAAATATTTTTATTTATATCTTGTTTTTGCAATTTTATCTTTGGTAATTTATTATTCTCCTTTTTTCCTAGGCTCTGATACCAGTTTTAAGGATCGAGTTAATTTATTATTAATTTCTTTCTCTTAAAATCAAAATCAGAGTTTTTTAATTGTAAAGCGGAATTATTACTAGTTTCAATGAAAAGGGCAACAATGTAATTTTAGCTTGATCTCTAGTTGCACAAAGTTTTTAGAAACCTTTTTAAGTAAAGTTCTTTGTTGACTTCTTGTTTTAACTAAATTTCCCTTTCCTCAATTAATTATAAGAGGATTTTGGATATATATTATAAACTATGTGTTACTGCAATAATATATTATTTAAGATATTGACCATTTTATTTTATACAAGTTGAATGCGATATAATAATGTTCTAAAAACTAGAGTGATAAGAAAAAAATATTTCATTAATTTATAATTAAAATTTTCATGGATTATTTAGGTTTCAAAAGAAATTCTTGAAATCCATGAAAGCTCGAGGATAGGATGTCAGATTTTGGAGAGAAAGTTGAAAGTGTATTTGTAAGGTTAAAATCCATATAAATCCATAGAATTCCACCATTTAATGAATTCCTCCAAAATCCATGAGAAATTGAGGATCTCTAATTTTTGTAGAATCCAACGAATTCTAAACTAAAGACACTGGATTTGTATAGAATTTATAGAATTCTAAATTGAGGACATGTGGAATTGTATGGAAGTCTTAAATCTATCAAATTCCATGTTGGGGCACCCCTAAGGTTTTTTTTTTTTTAAATAATTAACATCATATAATCTTATGAGGTAGAGCGTGAAGTGAAATGTAGCATAATAATTCTAAGGGTTAATTTCGCATATAGCCCTCATTACTCTTCAACTTTCCATAAATTCTCATATAATGTCTTTATGATATTTATCCCTTGACTAATAATTAAATAAAAAAAGAATTTGAAAATAGTAAAAATAATAAAAAAGAAAAAAGAAAATAATTTTTTCCCACCGACCTATCCAGTTACCCATCTTATTCCTATTTAAACCTGATCGAAAATGACAAATACTGAAAAAGAAAATTCCTACTATTTGTGACAATAGTGTGATGAGTAGACAACAAAATAGGGTCTCCTCTTTAGCTGCTGGAAATTATTGTTGAAATTTGCACTTGACGGTCAAATTGAGGTGGGTAACTTGGTAGGTTTGATGGGGAAGTAATTTTTTTCTTTTTTTATTATTTTTTAGATTTTTGTAAAATTCTTTTTGCTTTTATTTCAGGAGAAATGGTAAAAATGTTATTTTTATGGGATTAGAGACCTTATATGAAAATTTTTGAAAGGTTAGAAGCAAAGAATGGGGACCTAGATGATATAAAGTGAAAGGTTGGGGACCATATGTAAAATTTACCCTAATTCTGTCCATCGTTCATTCGCGTGTTTCTTATTGGTTGCCGTGGAATTGGAACATTCCCACTCAAATCAACTACGAATAATCGATTGCCAAAAGCCCACCTCCTTTCCGACTTCATCGAATATCAATTCCATTTATGGTCGCAATCATCGAATTTCATCGCCCAAAATAATTGCTTTTATCATCAACGAATGATGCTTTCTTTGCTGGGCCAAGAATTCTATACCAAACTTTTATGATTCGCCTTTTTTCTCTCTCTGATGGGTTGAAATTTATAGACTCATTGATCGAATTTTGCCACTTTTTAGCTTTCCTCTGTTTCTGCATATATAAGGGTCATCACTTTAAAGCTTTAACGTAAGCTGGATTTCGCTATTTCAGGAACCTGCAATTTGGTTTGTTTCTCATATTTACTCCTGAATTTCTTTGTCTGTTGATATCTATATATCTCGATGAGTTCATTTATGATATTATAAATATGAATTATGCTATATAACTTCCTGGGAAAATTGCCTGCATGGGTGACTGACTGACTGTGTACAAGTTTAGTTGAAGGTTATATGTTTAAGTGAATCAGCCATTTAACTTGTAACTTGTGTCAAGATATATTTTTAACTTTCTATTTGATATATGCAACTATATAATTTTAATTAGGTTTATTATCTGAGTTAGCATATTTAAGAAAATTCTGATTAGTAAGAAAAACTCAGCAAATTGCATTTAGGTGCCAAAGGAGAAAGCATATGGAGATGCATAAGTACTTGGTGCATACACATCTCTAGTGCATCTTTGTAGTTCCCTGAATTTATTTTTTGAATTTGTTGCAATTGGGACTCAGTACTTAGACGTGAATAATCAATGCAGGGTGGTGTTTAGATGCATGGATTTTTATGACTGGAATTATGGAAAGGCCAATTGGAATTTAGATTTAGGTGTTTCAAATCCAAACTTTGGGAGCTATATTCCATGTTGAAAAACAGAACATAACATGACGTAATTCTTATAGTAGTATTCTTAATTTGTTTTGCTTATACAAGTGGACATGGTTTCTGACTTTAAGGTGGATGCAGGGGTTTCTTGCGCTCCAATTTTTTTGTTCTACAGTCAGATATTTGGAAATTTCCAGTTGATTCTACATGGGTTACAAGAGCAATGTAAGCATTCTAATCTGAGCTCTATCTACTGATTTTGTTATGTTGATGTTGATAGAGGTTATGAACAAAACTGGATGACATACTTGCAGATTAAGTTTTTACATTTAGATTAGTCTGAGTTGTCTCTTATCATCTATTATTGGATTGGATGCAGGAGTTTGATCAGCAGACTGATCCTGGTATGCTTTTCTCGTACCCTTCATTTATCTTTCCTCTTTCATATACGCATGGCAGTTTGATTTCTTCATATAAGTACTGTTAGCGATTTATCTTCATTAATTTATATTTTAACCAATAACTTACAATCTTTGTGCTTGACCATTGTGTTTGTGCAATATGATATCATTGTGTTTGTCCCCTTCCCTTCTTGGTTTGGCAATTCAAGTTATAGGCTGGAAGGAAATGAAAAATTTGTCTGCCTTGCTCTTTATCCCAACCAAAGATGGAATATAAATACATCATTTCTGCAGTCGTTTTGCTTTAATGATTGAATCAGAGGCATATCTATCAATATCTTCAATTGTTGGAAATTATCATAATATGTAGAGAGGAGCTGATTTTGAGATGATACAGAGGCATTTACTGTGGCTCAATGCTAGTTATCATGTAACATGCATACTTTATCTTTGAATTTTCGGGATTTTAATATATACAAATGCTGACTAAACATGTTGTTTTAATCTATTGTAGCGGCAACTATTCGCAATGGGAAAGAGGTTTTGCTGCAGGTGAGTTAAAATGTCTTGAAATTTGGAGTTTTTAGAAAAGTCAACTGCTTATCAAATAAATGAATAAGCATGGGGAAAAATCATGATTTTTTTGCTTTAATAGGCTTTCAACTGGGAATCTCATAAACATGATTGGTGGAGAAACTTAGAGAAAAAGGTTCCTGATATAGGAAAGTCTGGCTTCACATCTGCCTGGTTGCCCCCACCAACCCATTCGTTTTCACCTGAAGGTTGGCGGAAAAGCATGTCACACCTATGTATTTTAAATTATGCCTTTCTAATATTTCCTTCTAACTCGTTTTTTTGCCATTTTATTCTCTTCTATACAGGTTACCTTCCCCAAAATATTTATAATCTTAATTCCTCTTATGGTTCCGAGCACCTGTTAAAAGCTTTGCTTAACAAGATGAAGCAGTACAAAGTTAGAGCAATGGCCGACATAGTCATAAATCATAGAGTTGGAACTACACAAGGGAAAGGGGGAATGTATAACCGTTATGATGGAGTTCCATTATCATGGGATGAACGTGCTGTGACATCATGCACTGGTGGATTGGTAAGCATATTTCATATCAGCCAATTCATTGGAAGTTTGATGTTCCGCTTGTATTTACATCTGTGTCTATTTCATCATTCAGGGTAATAAAAGCACTGGGGACAACTTTAATGGTGTTCCAAATATTGATCATACCCAACACTTCGTTAGGAAAGACATTGTTGACTGGCTTAGGTGGCTACGCAATTCTATTGGCTTCCAAGATTTCCGTTTCGACTTTGCAAGAGGGTATGGCATTAGAAAAATTTTCTACATTTAAATCCTTATATTTGCATGTCCCCTTTTCATTTCCATATAATTTAATTTCTCATGCAAGTGATTTACTGATAAATATTTTGGTTGCAATCTAGCTATTCTGCAAAATATGTGAAGGAATATATTGAGGGTGCGAAGCCCATATTTTCTGTTGGAGAATATTGGGATTCTTGCAACTACAAAGGCCAATACTTGGAGTACAACCAAGGTATCATTTTACTTTTGGATATATAAGTAGATAAATTAGTTGCACTTGCTTTAGAGTCAACGAAATTGCTGCATATAAAGGTGGTGGTGATGCTGCAAAATTTTCTAAACTAGTTTGTTCTCTTTCATTCTTACAATGAACTTGAATAATCGTAAAGGTTGGTTGTAAATCATTGTTACAACCAAACTAATTACCCTGGACTGGACCCGTTCCCCCCAAAAACTGGTGAATTGGGCATCCGTTCCTTTTGTTGTTTTGCATGCATTGATGAAATCTTTCATCAACAATGGCATTATTTTAGAAGTTCAAACAGTTTCTTGAAGATTGTTATATATGGAGGACAAAAACATGAGATGATGTGGTCCGGGTGTGATACATATCTGTAAACCAAACATATAAAACTTAGATACTAGATGCTAACTTGTCTCTCATTATGATATTAGAGATTCCTGTGCTTTATTTCTCAACCCTGAAACTGTTGGTATGTGAATGAAGATTTTATGGAAATTTAAATACTTTAGCTCTTATAAATTTTCTCTTTAATTTTTGGAAAAACCCCAGTTTGATCATCTGTTCATGACGATGACATTTCATAATTTTCGTGTTTTACTCTTTCTTAATTCCAAAATTGGAGTAACAATATACTCATTCCTTCCATATAATGAGTCTGCTGGTATAATTTCAAAAATTGTTGCGGTAAGATTGACTTTATGAAAGAAGTGCATTTCTTTGCGTCCCCCCCCCCCGGGGGGGGGGGGACAAATAATGGCGTGAGAGGAGTGTATTCCCATTTTGTTCTCCTGTATGCATATAGTTGACCTCGATTTGGTGTTACCTTGAGTGGATGCTAGATTAATTCTTCATGGTACTTTTCTAAGCTTTACTATGGCGAAGGAAATGTGCTCATATTGAAAATATGCTTTATTCTTGAGTAGAACTCCAAGTAACAGTTTCATATCACATTTCCCTGCACTATGTTGACTTGCAGATAGTCATAGACAAAGGATTATTAACTGGATTGATGGTACTGGGCAACTTGCAGCTGCATTTGACTTCACAACGAAGGGTATTCTTCAGGTAAGTCATTTATAAGAGCGAGTAAATGTTGGTCTTTAAAGAAATATTTCATAATTTGACCTCTCATCATCTTCCTGATAATATCTTGTCCCTTCTTCTCCAATTAGATGGACTACATCTTTTAATATATTACTCATCTCCTTGATATAACAACAAACATGAAGTGATTTGTGTACTGAGAATTTAATTATTATTTTTTTATTAAGCTATATGTATGTTAATGTATTACCCTTCAGGAAGCTGTTAAAGGAGAATTATGGCGTCTCCGGGATGCACAAGGAAAGCCACCAGGTGTTATGGGATGGTGGCCTTCAAGGGCTGTCACTTTTCTTGATAACCATGATACTGGATCAACTCAGGTACTAGTTATTCCTGAGATTCTATCCAGTCGACTTGATTGGAAGAATTAGGAAACTACCATTTGTAGAAGGATATTGCACATGCAGAAAAGTGTAAGAGAAATTTTCCACCATTTTAGCATTTTGCATCTTCTTTTGGGTTATAGCCGAGACCTGCATGGCAAATTTTTTTAGTTTACAGATATAGCAAGTATCTACTTCTGCTATATATCTCTTCATTTTTATGGATATGAATAGCAGTGGACAATAATCATCCTTGACGAGTTGATGGTAGATTCTTTACTAACTATTAGCAGCTATAACGCTTGAGTGGTATTACTGAATATTACCCCATAATTGCTACTGATTGCTTGCGTTCTTGTGCTCACTGATTAAATTTCTCTTTTGCAGGCTCATTGGCCTTTTCCTTCAAATCATATCATGGAGGTATTCTAATGAAACTCTCTGGATTAGATTATCTGAGAAATTTTTATGCTTTTGTTTGTATCAACAGACGCGTCACCTGTCATATATTTAACAGATCACTTATTTATCTAAAATGTATTGTCTAATTTGTTATCTCTCGTTGTTTCTAACCTGACTTTAATAGCAAGACATACAGTTTTTCATTTTTTTTTCATTTTTTTTTTTTTTTTTTTTGCTTAGGATAAAAAATTGGATATTCAGGGAAAATTTGCTAATTATTATATTTCATGCCATCTTTTAGTCAAATCAAGCTACAACAGCATCTTCTTTGTACCTTGTCACCATGTTCCTACCTCTCGTCTCCATTTTATATCAGGCAGCATTCGGTGTTATTGATTTTCTGTGCCTTTGTTTTTGCAGGGCTACGCATATATACTCACACATCCTGGTATACCCTCAGTTTTCTATGACCACTTCTACGACTGGGACAATTCCTTGCACAACCAAATTGTGAAGCTGGTATTCTACTTGTCATTTCTCTTTTTCTTCGTCCACTTTTCTTTTCCTTTATTGAGAGTGACAATGGAATATCTAAAAACATTGCAGATTGATGTTCGATGTAGTCAAGACATACATAGCCGATCACCTATTCAAATTCTTGAAGCAAACTCAAACCTGTATGCTGCAGTTGTTGGTGACAAGGTATCAATGAAGATTGGGGATGGTTCTTGGTGTCCATCTGGAAAGGAATGGACTCTTGCCACTAGTGGCCACAGATATGCTGTTTGGAAGAAGTAACCACTTCTTGCACTACATTATATATATATATATATAGAGAGAGAGAGAGAGAGAGAGAGAGAGAGTTTGAATAATGCTTCTACCATCCATTATTGGAGCAAAATGTTGTCAACAATATGCTTTCAAATATATAACTTAGATGATATTGGATTATACAGAATAAAAATAATAGTATAATAGAGTTTGTCACTTATTTTGTCGTGTACATTGTATTGAATGTGTGAATGTGTGTAACAGTTTTGAAGCAAAGTGTTCATAAGGTAAAAATACATGACATTGAAGATCACTGACCGCAACGAAGGTTTATCCTATATGTTCAAAAATGAATAAATGATTGTTTGGTTGTTTGCATTCTAGGCCATCTCATTCCTTCACTAATCATCTTCTTTCATCGCAATCTTGCGATTGGATTCCACCACGCAAACTTTATAAATGCTAAAATTTATCTAACATTAATTATTAAATAAAAAGTTAAACCCTAATTACACCAATATTATATCTTTTAAGGACCACAAGGGGGCTTGTTTCACCTCTTTACCGCTATATTAGATGACATTTTAATAATTCCCATATTGTCTTTGCATGTTTTTAAATTTATTCAATTTAGCATATATGGCAATCTTTTTTTTTTAATTTATTATAATAATTTATATATATATATTTATTTATTTATTTAAAAGGAGAGTCTCTCATATATATTCAAAAAAAGGAGAGTCTCTCATCGTTAGAAATGCTAAATGTTTTGATTTTATAATAATCCGATCACGAGTTTGTATCAGCGACGTTGAGAGTTATATTAGATCAAGTAACACCTATAGACATGGTGGTGAAATTAAAAATAAATAACATATATATATATATATTATTACACAGATATATGGCAAATTCAAGACAATTAAGCTTCTGACTAGACTCAATTCTCAATTGTATATCTGAAAAAAAAAAACCCAATATAAACAATACACAATGAAAGAATCATTAAAACAAGGAAAAAAAAAAGATTTTATTTTTCAACTCAGAAAGCACGTCAAGAAACAACAAGAATGACTAAGGAACCAAGAAAAACTCCAATGCGGCCAATATCGAATGGTGCACAACCATTAGTTGGAGAGTCCTGACCGGGAGCCGGGGTGGGGTTTATCTCCACCTTATCGGAAGGTGGCGGAGATGTGGCTGATAACGGTGGAGGAGATGAAGCTACTGCTTGATTGGAATGGTTGCTTCTATCTGCCATTACAACCACTATCAGTTTCTCATTCTTGAGACAATTATCCACCACTCCACTTATGAAGTAATATGGTCCTGATTGGTTAAACTTGACCAGAGTGTGGCCATCAGAAAATTTTATAATGGGGGCTTCCGTTTTGCAATTTGTGTAGTCTTCCTTTGTTACTTGTAATACAGAGTCTTTGTCAGCAGGGTAAACAAATACTGCACCATTAGAAGTTAATAAGGTAAAATGAAATCAGAAACACACAGATTTTCAGTTCTTCTATGGAGGCAAATAGAGCTCGTAATGTGGAACCAAATACCATTCATAAACTGCCAAGTCAGAAAATCACATATGGTTTCATAAATGTGACAACTTGTGATTGGTAGTCGAGCTCTTTTATTGAGCCCTATTTGACTCCATAGAAAATGGACACTTACATAGGGTGTCACCGATTTGGAATCGATTCTTTTCTGCCCACTGATTGTAGCTTGTTGCATTTGCATCAGATGGAACTGCCCAACTAGCCTTCGGACCTCCAACCTTGAATTCAAATGCATGACTTGCATGAATCAATAGAAAAACACTAAGAAGTCTCAACTGGTGAAGGGCTTTTCGGTTTAGTCCTAGAGCTGTTTGATCCATTGAAGAAACTCGACGACTTGAGTAAAACATTAGTCTATGAACAAAATTGGGTTCAAGTGACGGATAAATGGGGTATTTGTAGGCGAAGTTTGTATGGCCTTTTACAAGTTGTGGAATTGAAGCTTTTGCTTCCTTTTTGTTATTCTTCTCCTCCTTTTCGAGTTTTCCTTACTAACAATGCAAAGTATATGGCATTTTGTGGAAAAGATCCCAGCTCTTCTTCAGCTTTTATTATTATTATTTTATTTTTTTGGTCCTTTTGAGTTGACTTGATCCCTAGGTTTATACTTTTCTTGATCACCATCAAGAATGTTCAATTCTTGCACCAAAGTGCGATGACTTATCGTAAAGGAACAATTCTGATTTAACTTTTAAACCTTTCGACAATTATAGGAATAAACGAACGACAATGACGGAAAAGGACTCATGTTGCGAATGTGTTTGGTAACTCACATAAATTATAATATGGATTATAATCTGCCACACGGCATTATTTCATTGGTTTCACTTTTTTCAAAAAATCAAAAAGTAAAGTCAAGCAGCAATTGTTTACTTTTTACAAAAAAATAACTAATAAAATAATGTCACGTCGCAAATTATAATCCAGATTATAATCTAACTCTAGTGTTAACTTATTGACATTACATTTACAAGAGAGCTTGCCCCTAGTGGGACTAGGATTTATAAAAGCTGAAAAGCTGAAGGACGGAAGCTGCAATTTTTACTTACATTAAACAGGATTCAGCTTCAACCTTTGAAAGAGTTGAGCCTTCCAATCCCTCAACTCGGCTGATTTCTGCAAGTTTCGGCCGCAAACATTGAAAGAATTCCCAGAAATCTGCTGCCTTTTTTGTGGGTTTTATCACAAAAAGTTGAAAGATGAGAAGCCGAAAGAGAGGCACCAAAGAATCCAACCAAGGAGCTGTAGCCATCTCCAATTCCGCCGGAGGTCCGCCGGCAGAGAAATTGTAAGTCGCTTAACTATTTTCTGTGTGTTTCTTCGGAATAATCATAATAATCCGATGGTAATAACATTGTGTGTGTGTGTGATATACGCAGTTTTGAAGGAGAAGAGCTCGCTCGCTTTCTCAAATCTATTCAAAGGTATAGACTCTAAAAAATAAAAAAATAAAAAATAAAAAATAAAAAGGAAAAACCTTACATTTATTAGAATCAGTTAAAATCAGGGGACGCGTTATCACTGATTGTTTGTTTGAGCAGAGGGCTTGAATCAACAAGAGCTTTGAACACAGCTTTACCTGAGAAATTTTGGCTTAAGGTTCACTTCTTTTTTCTTTGGACTGTCCTGTGTCTTTTCATTTTCAAAACTCCTCATTATTGACTTTGTGTGAGTCCGTAAATGTTACCTTTCAGCAACAATTTTCAATCGGGGTGAATGAGGTATCTCGTGCGGTTGTAAGGATGGCTCCAGCTTTGAGGAATGAAAGTGTTTTTCCGGAATATGTTCCCAAATCCAGCAAGTGTGATGGTGGAAAAGCATCTCCCGTTCAACTTCAGGTTACTAATTGACTGTGATTCTCTTCATTGACAGCATCAGGAGTGTTTTCACTCACAATGAATGTCCTCATATTTTTGTTGCAAAATACATTACAATAGCTGAGTCCTTCTACAAAACGTTCATTGGTTCTCTTTAATGTGTCAATTTGCTGATTTGGCTGGTGACTAAGCCAAGAAATGATGCCCGAATGAAAATTTTGAAAACAACAAAGCAAAAAACATGGCAGCTCACCCCTTCTTCTTCCCAAACACCCTGAACGTCCCACCCCAACTCCCCCAAAAAATTCTGAACAGTGCCCCCCACCCAATCTGCTGCCCGTGCCACTGCACCCCAACAGAACGGGAAAATGGGCACAACCAGCCCATCTCAACACCGCACCCGTCTCCCACAATTTGTGGCAATCCATACCCAAAACTCACAGTCACAGTCCCCAACTTCCCACTCGCCTCTCTCCATCGCCGGTGCCGGTGCCAGAAAAGCTTTGCAACCAAGTTGAATACGCACAAACAAGAAGAGCTCCAATGAGGAAGGAACTTGGACAAATTCAAGAAAGTAAAAACTGAAGGTCTCAAATGATGAACTGGGTAAATGGGTGCTTCTTTTCCATAAACAAAAAAGTTCACAGATTGAGCTCCAAGCAGATCTTGCAGGAAAATAGTACTAGTGACCCAGTTCCATCACTTCGCTTACCCTCACCCACAAAGCCCTCTCTGATGTAATTAACTTATATTAGCATTTTAATTTTTTTCATTATAAGTTGTGTAAGAATTTGGAAAAACTTGATCTTGGTTTCCCCTATCACTAAATTCCCCACATTGTCGCTGCTGCGAAGCTCGTGAAGAAGCAGCTGGAGGAGCGTGGGTGGTGAAGAGGGAGCTGCTGATTTTGGGGGTATGGGTTTCGAAGGGGACTGAAGGGGTTCTAATTTTTTGTTTTAAAAATTCACCTGGGTCCCACTTGTTGGCTGAACTGCCATCCACATAGGATATGGGTTCCTTAACTAGAACCAATTATTGGTTTTGTAGAAAAATTGTACAATAGCTAGTTGATGAGAACTGGAACTTGAATACTAATTTGGGGACATTACTTTTAGCTGTTGCATTAGTTTCAAGAAAATGCTAAATGGAATATATGGTTTTAACTTTTATAGGTTCTTTAGGGAAGTTAACTTATCTAGTGTGTAGATCTATGTATTATGTGTGATAATTTCTATCTGGGAAATTTCATCATGGTTGTGATGAACATTGAATCTTCTTGCCCCCAAGATGGTTGGAATGTGCACTGGTTTTACTTGCGACATGGATGTAATAATTCAAATACATGTATCACATGATGATGTTACGTTTACCGATCCTATTTAATCCAAATGCCTGAACGTAACTTTGAATTATTTGGTTCAAAACACTGATACCAGTTAGCTGGATTACGCCGAAAATGGTCTGATCGATGTATCAAGAAGCACCAGAATACTTGCAAGTTATTCATATATAGTACACGTGATTCTTTTTTTTTTTTTTTTTGGGGGGGGGGGGGTGTGTGTTTGGAAAGAAAGATAATGAAACTTGTTCATATACCTCTTGTGCTAGAGTATCGTAGACTTGGTACTCTTGGCGAATGAAGAACTTACATATGTGTTCAAGGGCCCCAATTTAACAATAAATTAGGACCCTGAATCCACTTGTCAATTCTTAATTTGGCCACAGAAGATGGAGTAGGTGCTCTAGAAATTTGTTCCTTGTGCACTACGATCCTTTTCCCATGTTATATTTTCTAGTGTAACTTGAGTAATCTCTGGATGTTAGATATACTTGATTTGCTTGGGCGAAATTTGTGGAAAGCCTATTTGCCATTAGCTTTCTTAAATCAAAATGATAAACAAGTTTGTGCCTGTCATCATGTAATTAAGTTGCAGTGTGTTAGAACTGATAATGGATCGTTCTATGATCTACTACATGGACTTATTCTTCTATGTGGATAATTAGTGCTTACTGTGGAAGTGAATGACTGACTCAAGCTGAGCACCCGTCTCTGTGGTCTTTTTGGTTCTATGAGCTCCCCAGGAAGAGAATTCTTCATGGGGAACCCCAAGTATTTTATATCTTGATACCGATACATGAGTTGCCATGTAAGTTTAATGTTTTGAAACTCTTTCCAAAAGAAAATTAAGTCCCTTTTGGTTTTGAAGTCAGGCAGTACTCGTAGCATGGGATTGCAATCCGCGCTTGATGACAAGACATCTACCACATCTGGCTGCTTCAAGGAAGGTGCCCCTCGTTTTCATCAAAGATAAGAAAGAAGGTTCTTCAAGATTAGGTGAGTTGGTTAAGCTAAAAACGGCAATTGCCATTGGAGTAAAGGTGAGTGGTCATATCTCGATATACTGAATTTTCTCTGCGGTCCTCCTTTTTCCCCAGTTTTAGTGTTATGCTTTTGACGTATGTTATAACTTGCGCAGGCCACGAGGGAGTTACATCAATCAAATAGTTAATGATATGGTTCTTCAGCAAGATTCAACCAGAAGCCCAAATCAAACAATTCAGTGTTGACTGTTGACCATCCCTCTTATCATGGAGATCAAATTTGATTGAAATATGATGCTCAAGTGTTGAAACTGAAGGCAAAAACAAGATATTTGAAGCTTGAGTCGACAAAGCAACAAGATATTTTGCCGATCTCAGCTCTATTATAATTTAAAGAATACACAATTTTCAATTTTTGATGTAATAGTTGCTAGCAATTTGCTTCAACATTGATTGAGACTGAGATTATGTACAGAATACAGATAGAGTTTATTTCTTCAAATGGACTTTAAATTCCTTATTGAGCTGCATATATTGAGAACATCGTTGCAAGAAAAATTAGTTAGGGAACCAAGTTGCAAATGACCTCAAAGTTGTCAGGAGATCGTCTTTGATATCGATGTATGGAAATATGGTTATGGTTAGTTTTTTACGAGTTGAATAATTTTTAAAAAGCGGATAAATAGTTTGATGAAATGGACATGTGGCTCAGATTAGCTTGTTGCTCTTCCTTGAAAACTTCTTGAATTGATTGAAAATTGTGGTGATGCATTGAAAAATATACTCTGAGTTAATTTTGTTGAACTTTCTGTGTACTTTTTTGTTCAAATAACATTACTTTTTTGTTAAAGAAAAAAGAGGTGTAATGTATTTTTAAAGTTTAATTCCTATCAGCAATAAAAGAATGCTATATTATTTTGTGCCCATTTACTTAGTTCACGTTTTATTTTTTTATTTTGAAGGGGTAATTTTAGTTTGTCTCATTTACATCTTCTTTCTACGTTTGACATTATTTTTTAGTCTCTCTCAATATTTTTTTGGGATAATTTACATTTAACGTCTCCAACATTTCAATGTTTAATGGATTTCGTCTCCAACTTTTATTTGTAGCATCATGGCCCCCAACCTTTAAGAAAATCTTTCCCCAAGTCCTTGTTGACAGTTTCCATCTAGTTTGACCGTTAATTTATAAGAATATATTTTTCCCCTTACATTGTAATAATTAAATAAAACAACAATAAAAAATGTTTTAAAATCCTCAAATACTAACCACTCAACCTCACGTCATACGAGTCATTCTTTCTGCTCCATGAAAAACCCAATTGATCTCAGCTGTCTTCCTTCAAAGTGTGTCAAAGGCTTCATGTTGGATCCAGTCGAGCGGGGATTCTTATCGGGCCATTTGAAAAGGAAAAGCTCCTATCAGTTTCAAAGAAGTTATTCACATGGGGTTATGCGTTTCGACCTAAATAAAGAAAAGGGTCCGATTGATTCAAGCCTAAAGAAAGCTTTATCATGGAGCATAACCAGAGGCTAGAACTCCATTGTTGCTTTGATCAAAAGGGTGGGGTAAAATGATTGGACTGTGGGTTCCAAGAAGCAAAATGGGTTAACAATTGGAGTAAAGTGAATTACAGCAATGAATTGGAAGTAGAGTGAATTTTCAGTAATTTATTTGTTTTTAATCTGGGTTCTCTGTGTTATTACAAGTTTCTTATATTGTATTGTTTTCATATGCTACTTGGGTGAAGCTGATTGTTCTACAAGTTCTCCCACAATGCCAGGTTCTCGAACTTAATTTCCCAGGAATGTGGCGAGGATTCGCAAGACTCCAGGTACGATGGAATGTAGTAGTTCTCCTAATTGGCTTGTGAAACTATCTTGCTATCCATTTAATACCGTGTTTATAGCAGGAGTTGAGAGAAACCACAATGGAGATATAAAAGCAGTTTTGATCACCCGCCAAACGTCTAGCGGGATTATTCTACTAGACATAAACTTAGCCGGTGATAATTGGACAATTTATATGTGGGGCAATCCACATAGGACAACTCAAATGTGGGTTGTCCAATTATCATTCGCCACATGTGTGTCTGGCGGGATTATCCTATCATATATCTACCGAGTGATTAATTTTGGACTAGTATTTTGATTTGATATTTCACAATGTGAGGGTGAAAGTGGTATTTCAGAAAAGTTTAACATCCAAATAGATGCAATCCGTCAATGAGGACTTGGGGAGAGACTTTCTTAAAGTTTGAGGACCACAAGAACAAAAATAAAGGTTGGAGACAAAATATATTAAACATTGAAAGGTTGAGGACGTTAGATGTAAATTACCTTTTTTAATTATTTAATCTAGGGTAATTTTCACTTCTGGTTCCCAACTTGTTAAAAATATACTGGTAAAATGGTCAAGTTATAGGGGTTTAACGGAAAAATAAACATAATCTTGACGAAAGGACAAAATTCAACTATTATATGAAAGGTTGGAAACTCATGAGGGGAGAAAAAAGAATAGAGACAAGACTCTAGAAAACTTAAAAGATCGTGGACTAATGGTGAAATTTACCCTTTATAATTATACAAGTGTTTAATCTTCTTACACTATGACAAACATTAAATTTGACAATTTTAAATTTACATAGTAGGTCTTTATATTTATTAGCTTTCCTCCAAACTGGTCCCCAAATTCCTTTCTTGAATATTTTGACACTCCAACTCTAAAGTTTCGCTTAGTTGACCTACAACTTCAATTCAATTACTTGTTTTAAGTTCTTTCTCGTCCATTCCAAGTTTCAAACTTATGTTCCTTCTACTTAAACTTTATTCCTTAACTTTTGTACAAGACCCGTCATTGAAGCTTGGAATTTCTTTGCCCTTGAATGTGTAATTCGACCGTCCAGCACATGAACAAAATTTTGGCCACCATGATTCTCATCATAGAGGGAATATTCGCAAATTTCTTCGCAAACCTTTTTCTTTTCTTGACCTCATTCCACACTTTCAGTTTCCGGGACTTCTTCTTTTTTTTTTTTTTTTAAATCCACTATATTAAATGTCAAGTCTTTTGTGGACGAGAGATAGCCCAATAGTAGAGTATATCCTTTACAACACGTTTCACAA